>CAUYTI010111736.1:0-64315 GCA_963575145.1 Galago senegalensis | reverse complement strand
GCCACATACACCTAAGGTGGCGGGTTCGAATCCCCGCCCGGACCCACCAAACAACAACGACGGCTGCAACCAAAAAAACAGCCGGGCATTGTGGCGGGCGCCTGTGGTCCCAGCTACTTGGGAGGCTGAGGCAGGAGACTCGCTTGAGCCCAGTAATGGAGGTTGCTGTGAGCTGTAATGCCACGGCACTCTACCCAGGGGGACAGCTTGAGGCTCTGTCTCAAAAAAAAAAAAGCGTATGCATAGATAACATAGATAACATCTTCACGTTTGCCTCTCTCTCTCCCTTTCCCCTTGCTCTCCCCTGCTTCCATCAGCACATTTCCTTCTCTGATTCTTCTGCCTCCCTCTTTCTCTTGTGAAGATATTTGTTACCCTGAACTTCCTCACATCTGCAGAATCCTTTTTGCCATGTAAATTAAGGTATCCACAACTCTGGGGATTGTTTTATGAGGGACCATTGTTGTACCACAGCATTTTATTCTAAATTAAACCTGAACAACTCTATTTTGGATAATAATAGGAAGAGTAAAGTTGTTTAGTTTTACAGACTTTGGTAGAAAGGGTAAAAAAATCTTCATTGATGTAAGGAAATATTGGACAAAAATAAAAGAAATCAGACAAATATTAAAGCCTTGCTCACTTTTACTCAAAGGGCAGACTTCTTTCATCAGTACTCCCGAGAAATAAATGGTCATCTAGCCTGTGTCTGGATTCATCACTGATATAGAACACAACAGATGTAACCTGTTCTGTTGTTACACAGCACTGTTTCTTTTAGAAATCCTTTTAAATGCTGCCCTTAGGAGTTCCTTATCTTTTAATGGGTTAACAAATTATGGTATATGTGTACCATGGAACACTATTCAGCCATAAGAAAGATGGAGGCTTTACATCTTTTATGTTTACCTGGATGGAATTGAAGTACATTCTTCTTAGTAAAATGTGTCAAGAATGCAAAAAAGAAATCCAAGGTACTCAATACTAATATGAATCCAATCTATAAAGAATTATAGGCCCATATGACTGATAAAACACAAATACACTCTAACAAGGGGGGGAGGAAATAGGGTGATTAGCGGGATCTCACCTAATGTGCACAGTGTGAGAGTGTTCAGCATGCCCCGTGTGAAGGGCTTTTCTACAACTTGAACTTTACCTTGGAAGTGAGAATAATGTGACCTAAAAATCTGTACGGTCATATTGATTTGAAATAAAAATAAATAAATAAAGGAGTCCCTCATCTTTTAAAAAATTAAAACTTTTCTAGAACTCACTGCCATATTTTGTCTCTTTCATTCATTTGACAATTTATTATAAAGTGATTTATTATATAGTTTATTAGAAATAATTTATTATAAAAATAATTTATACTAGAATATGATAATAGTGTCTGTTCATTAAGCATTTATAGATATACTAAGCACTTTATATAGATTATACTCAGTAACATCACTAATGTGGGAGAAAATACTGATTTTTTTTCAAGAAATTTATCATGTAGAGAAAATATGTATGAGAATGTAATATAACAGAAATTGAGCAGATTCCTAGGAAGTATGCATGAATCCATGAGAATTCCACATAGGGAAATTGTTCTTAGCTGGCAAGATCCAGGAAGGCTTTGGAGAAGGTGGAGTTTAAACTAAACCTTAAAGGCTGGGTAGGATTTAAATCTGATGGTACTGGGCAGCGTATGTTCAGCAGGAAGAAACAGTAAAAGCTAAGATGGAGAAGAAATCTGTACTAAATGCCTCTTAATTCCTTCGGAATTTTTCCATTTTGTCATGTGATTTCTGGATATTTTATCCTTTAGTCATTCACAGAATTAGACAGTATTCTAGTTCTTCACCCTTTAGTGAGTCCGTTATTGGTACCAAGAGCTTATTATTTTTTTAAATTTGCCACTGGCCTATTATAATTATTTTTCTAATTAATGAAGGTAAAAGTGACAGATTTTTATAAATTCAATGTGATTTTTTTTCTGATACTTGCTTTGAAATATTAAAACTTTCTTCTAAAATAGCAAACTCATCTGTTTTATTTATTGAGTTTGTAGTGAATTAGCCACGTACTATGATAGATTCAAGACTTCTCTGTCTTACTCTTTTTCACTTGATTTTTCAGGATAATGTGAAGATCTTTCTCACAAATGAAAAAGCCAAAGAAATTCATTAGTGCAACCTAATGTAAATTTATGAATTAATATTCCAAAAATGTCATCATCCGAAGTTCCAGGCCAGTGATGTATTAGTTCTGTGGGGTTTACTAGTGCTGTGGCTGGTATTAGAAAATTTTGCTCATTAAAGAACCTGATCAGCCATCATTTTCTCCAAGATGAAGAGAAAGGATCCTGAATGACCAGGGCACCAGTGAATATTCTTCCTATTCTTCATAATAATAAGAACGTGGTGTCTTAAACCAATCCAGATAAAATACCAGTGTTTTTAGGAGAAGCCTCAGAATATCACTGAGGAATAGGCCTCAAATACAGTTTCTACTACATGTAAACCAGAGCGGAACATTTCAGATTTCAGAGTCTGAAGATCTGTTTTCCCTTTGAATTTACATTTATCCAGGGTCCATGTTAAATACTTGTATTGCTTTTTATTATTGTTATTATCTTTTAAAAACATTATTAAATACATATTTTACTGTATGTATATTATGTTCTGTACAGGCCAAGGCATTCCTATAAGCCTGTGGGTAGAAAAACCTATATTAGTTTTTTTGAGTTTCAAATGGTAGATAGTCATGGGTCATTGAAAGTGGCTAGAGTACTTCCAGGGAGCTTTAGGAGCACAGTGAAGGTTCTTTGGCGGTAGTGTCCATTTTTATTTATTACTAAAGAAATTAGGAATGCTGATGAGAGGATTTCTAAAGAGCAGTTCTGGACATAGATTATTAGAGATTGTCTAATTTTCTCCCTCCTCCCTTAGAGGGCAGTTTGGTTTTATCATGTCTTTTTTTTTCTCATACAATTTTTTTCCCAACAGGTATTAAAGAATATTTGATATAAAAGAATTTTCCAACCATGTTATACTTTACATCTTGCTGGAAGCAAAAACTAGACTCTATTACTCTTTCAATTAGATCTATTACATAGCATCCTGGCCTAGAGCAGTGACACTAGAAACTAGGGGTCCAATTTAATGAGTCATTGAGGGGAGAAGGAGAAGAGATTGAGAGGGAGTTAAAAAAAAAGAGAGAGAGAGAAAGGAGAGGAGAAAGAGTAATATGAAATGAATTGAATGCCTAGTTTGGCTTGGGGCTGGGTTTGTTGTGAAACAATTCTCTGAGTAGGGACCACACTGGAAGGGAGTAGACTTAGCAATGAGGTGATGGATATTAGTTCTGAAAATGTTGGAAGATGTGAGCAATTGAAGATAGAGTTAGTTTCCTCAGGAGAGAACTTACAGAGGTGTGGGACACTTTAGGGGGGAGATGCAGCTGGGAGGAGAGTGTAATAATCTGAGAAGCAGGCCAAGGACAAGAGCGCTTGTCAACATTGGAAGGACTGGCAGAGAAAAGGAGCCCGTATAATGCCCAGTAGGGTAGCCACTTTATATGTTGCTATTTAAATGTAAATAAAATTAAAAATTTAATTCCTAAGTCCACTAGCCACATTTCTAGTGCTCAGTAGTCACATGCAGTTAGTGGCTACCATTTTGGATAGCATATACCTGTAACATTTCCATCATCACAGAAAGTTCTGGTGGTAAGTGCTTAGATAAAGAATAGCCATGGAGATCAGAAGTGCACCAGATAGCAAGCTCACAGAATAGTATTCATTGTAGTCCAGTACTGCCATAGAAGTCTTAAAATGAGGCCTTTGGATTTGACAATTATTAGTTGCTGGGAACCTTTTAAAAGGGTTTAGGCAGGGCAGCGCCTGTGGCTCAAAGGAGTAGGACGCCGGCCCCATATGCCGGAGGTGGTGGGTTCAAACCCAGCCCTGGCCAAAAACTGCAAAAAATAAAATAAAAGGTTTTAGGCAAATGGTTGAGAAAGAAGTCGCTGTGATTAGAGAAGTCAATGGTTAAAGAAGGAGAATAATAAATGCAGGCAAGTCTTTTAATGGAAGCTCTATGTGGGGGCTGTGTAGTTGAGTATTATGGTTAAGCGTTTGGAATCTGAAACCAAACTACTTGGAGGAATAGCCTAGTTCTTTCACTTATTGGTTGTGTTACCTTTGGCAGTTATTTTTTTCTGTGCCACAGATTTTCTTAGCTGCAAGCTAGAGGTAAATACAGTAGAACCTCTGTAAGCTGGCCTCCCAAGGGACTGTAAGAAACTGGTCAACATACAGAGGTGGTCAACATAAGGAACTTCCATTGGCACTTTTGTTGCATGTCCACTTTATTAGGTCAACGTAAGGAGGTCATCAGTGTAGGGAGGTGGTCAACTGTGGAGGTTCTCCTGTAATAATAAAGCAAGTAGATATGTGTTTCTGTAAGTATGCAGTATTAGCTATCTGTTTTGAGTATGATGATGACAAATAAAAGAGAGGGAAAAAATGGGAGAGGAAGTTTAGCAAAGTCCTCCTTGTGGAGCAATATGAATATGTTTATTTGCTAAGGAAGAGGAGTCATTCAGAGGAGAGTGGTAAGTAAAAAATAGATGATTGAAGAATCAAAATTTTGAGGAGAGAGGAGGTTTAGAACACTGGTGGATGAAGTAGCCTAAAATAGAAGATCCTTTCTTTTTAGAGAAATAGGAGTGTGAAGTAGGTAATGGTAGTTAATGAGTTTTTAGGTAGAAGGGAATATAAGAAAGCCCTTTAGATAGGGTTAAGAACAGAGGCGATTAGGGATGGCCTCATGAAACAGCGAAAATGAAACTTGGAATAGAAGACAAGAAGTCCTAGAGTAGATAATTCTTCCAGATTAACAATATAAGGATTTGTAGTAAAAGGTCCTAATTCAAACTAGGAACCCTGACATTAGACATAGTTAGAAAATGTAAGGAGTTGAAATGCCGCATTCAAAGATTGCTTTGTGTTTTCAAGGAAGACATGAAGCTGCCACCACTCAACTGGCTTCCATCCTAAAGATAAAGTTGAGTAGGGAGCATCTGACTAGGTCAGGAGGCAAGAAAAAGGTGGAAAAGGCTGTTAAGTAAATTTTTCTTTAACAAAAAGTGTTAACATAGTATTAGGATATTACATGAGGACCTTCCTGGTTTTCTTGATCCCTAAAGCATTCCAATTATACATAATATTTATTTGAAAAAAATAGTCTCAATAGCTGTCATTCATTTTTCTACAATTAATAAATTTATTATGGCCTGGTATGGTGGCTCACACCTGTAATCCTAGCTCTTTGGGAGGCTGAGGCGGATGGCTTGCCTAAGTTCAGGAGTTCGAGACCTGCCTTAGCAACAGTGAGACCCGGTCTCCAAAAAATAGCCAGACATTGTGGCAAAGTGAGACTGTGTCTCCAAAGAAATAAAAAAATTATTAAAGTCTGTTTTAATAATACCTTTTAGCCAGATAGACTTAACAGTTCAACAGACATTAGCCACCTGTAGAAATCTTGTCATGGATCATTGATGTGCATTTGTCTATAGGTGATGCATAAAAGCAATTTAAAAAATAGCAAACATACTGTTACTTAGGACATAAATCAGACTAGAAGACAAGAAGTCTGAGAGTAGATAGTTCATCCAGATTAACAATGTAAGGGTACCTAATAATCATCCATCTTCTAGATGGTCTGTCATCAATTTGAGTACACTTCTTGGTTTTGTGGTGTGGAATCTTGCTGTGATTCTTTCTGGATTTCCATTATTCCATATTCCTCCTATTTTTATGGATGCTAAGGTAGAAGAAACCACCTCCACACACACTCAAAGATGAGAAATAGCAAAGTTCTCTTAGAAGATCTTAGAAGCTGTCCTTGATGTCCAGTGCTTGCTGGACTTTCTGTGGACTTCATTTGGAATTTGTGATTGCTTATCAAGGTGAGGTAGTGACAGGCACACATATAGTCATCATTTCCTGTAGGTATTTGAAATTTAGGCTATTGGTGGTAAATTTTACCAACTTGACTGCCTTCAATTGACTGTAGAATCTGTGGATAATGTACTTTTCTTCTTTATTGCATAGGTTTAATTGAAGTAGTAATGTCATTGTCAGTACAGATTAAAATATAGTGTAATACTATTTTAAAATATAGCTGCTAAGTGATGAAAAATAACATTCACAAACTTCATGTCCCCAAATCTCCCAGACACTCATTCAAAAACATGTTCTTATTTTCACATGCACTTCTAACAAAGCTGCATTTCATAACAGGTATAAGCAGCTATTTAGACAAGTGAGGCTGGCTGCTTGCCACAAGTAAGGCAAGTGAACCAGTAGAACAATAGCTGGCTGTCAGATTTGTATTAGAACTACAGATTTTTAAATTTAAGTGAAGTGTTCATAACATAAAAATTATAGTAACTAATTTAAAGTGAATGATTTTACCTTGGGAATAATTCATTGACATTTGGTGTATCTTTAGCATTGTGCCACCACTACCTCTCTCTAATTCTAAAAATGTTTTTATCACTTCAAAAGAAAATCCAGATCCCTTAAGCAATCGTTATCCATTTCTTCCTCTTCCAGCCCCTACCACCCACCAATCTGTATCTCATCTTCATTTCATATAAATGGAATCAGATAGTTTCTAAAAATTTATTTATTTATTTATTTGTGAGAGAGTCTCATCTGTTGCCTGGGCTCGAGTGCCATGCTGTCAGCCTAGCTCATAGCAACTTCACGCTCCTCCTGCCTCGGCCTCCACAATGCTAGGATTATAGGCTTGAGCCACGACACCCACCCTAAACACACCATGTAGTATGCAACCTTTTATGTCTGGTTTCAAGGTTGATCCATGTTTCAGCATATTGTCAGTACTTGTTGCTTTTTTTTTTTTTTTGAGACGGAGTCTTACTTTGTCACCCTCATTAGAGTGCTATGGCATCCCAGCTCACAGCAACCTCAAACTCTTGAGCTTAAGTGATTCTCTTGCCTCAGATTCCTAAATAGCTGGGACTATAGGTGCCTGCCGCAATGCACAACTACATATATATGTATATATATAAATTTTTTTTTTTTTGTAGTTGTCATTGTTGTTTAGCGGGCCTGGGCTGGGTTGCAACCTGCTAGTCCCAGTGTATGTGGCCGGTGCCATAGCCACTGAGTTACAGGCACTGAGCCAGTACTCATTGCTTTTTATGGCCAAATATTCTATTGTGTGGATATACCACAATTTATCCATTCATCTCTTGATGGACATTTGGGTTGTTTTCACTTTGGAGCTATTGTGAATACTGCTGTGAAAATTTATGTATGCAGATTTGTTTTAGTGCCTGTTTTCAATTCTTTGGGATATATATTCATACATCACCTAACAACAGGGATATATTCTAAGAAAGTCATTGTGTGAACATCATAGAGTGTACCTGGACAAACATAGATGGTATAGCCCACTACACATATAGGCTGTGCGGTGTAAATAGCCTATTGCTCCTACACACCTATATGGCTTATTATACCAAATACTTAATACTATAGGCAATTATTTTTGGTTTGTTTTTGTTTTTTGAGACAGAGTCTTGTTATGTCACCCAGGCTAGAATGCAGTGACATGATCATAGCTCACTACAGCTTCAAACTCCTGTGCTCAAACAATCTTCCTACCTTAGCCTCCAAAGAGGCACACACCACCTCACCCAGCTAATAATACTGTAAACAATTATAACAAAACAGTATTTGCATATCTAAACATAGAAAAGATGAGGTAAAAATATAGTATTATAATCTTATGGGACCACCATCATGTGTGGTCCATCCTTGACCAAAATATAGTTAAACAGTACACAAAGGTGTGTATTGTAGTAGAGTTTTTAGGTAATTCTACATTTAACTTTCTTTTATAGCTTGCTGCAATTTCTAACTCTGGGGCGTAAGTGATATTCCTGCCTCGACCTCCAAGTAGTTGGGCTCTATAGGCACTCTTGACTAATTTTTTTCTGGTTTTGGTAGAGATGGGGGTCTAGCTCTTGCTCAGACTGGTCTTGAACTCCTGACCCTCAAATGATTCTTCTGCCTCAGCTTCATAGAACACTAGGATTACAGATGGCACTGTGCACAGCCCCACATTTAACCTTTTGAAGGACTGCCAAACTGTCTTCCATAGAAGCTGAACCATTGTATATCTCCTGACTAACACTTTATTTTCAAGGTGGTTTTTTTTTGTTTGTCTGTTTTTTTTGTTTTTAAGCCAGAGTCTCACTTTGTCACTCTTTGTGGAGTCCCATGGCATTATAGCTCATAGCAACTTCAAACCCTTAGGCTTAAGTGATCCTCTTGCCCCAGCCTCCCAAATAGTTGGAACTACAGGTGCCCACCACAACACCCGGCTTTTTAAAGATGGGGTCTTGCTCTTGCTCATGCTGGTCTTGAATTCCTGATCTCAAGCAATCCACCTGCTGTGGCCTCCCAGAGTGCTAGGATTATAGGCATGAGCCACCCAGCCTCTTACCCTTTCATATATTCAAAGTTAGGTCTCCAGTGAGAACAAATCTTTCTTCTTTTATTGTGAACAGGGACTATTTTACAGATATTTTCCTGCATTTCAGAAAACTCAGTTCTCTGAAATCAACTTCTTTACTCTGATTTAATTCTGTTTTGTGGACCATGTGATTCTGACATTTGGTCTGAGACCTACATTAACAAATGCATTTCTATTTAGCTAAAGAATATGGGGTCACTGACACTGGAACAAAGAAATATTTTTCTTTTTAAACTGTCATGGTTTCCTTTAGATATAGCTGGGTCCTGAAGAGATTTTAGAAATGTATTATGTACATTTTATAATTTCTGGCCAAACAATTGATCTGTTTAGAAACTATTAATATTATCTCATAAGTGATGATTAAGTGTTCTAAGCAAAACTAGATTTTATAAGAGTTAAAATTTGGGAAAGATTATTTATAGTTAGGCTGGCCCTTTAAAATCTTAAAGCAAGCGGCTTTAATAGATGTAGCCTCTGAGCCTTTTACTTAGTGTAGTACATTCCGGGTGCATATTCACCTGCTTGTGTGTGGTTTAGGTTAATTTTATTTCTCCCTCTCCTCCCTCACAAAAGAAGAGGTACCAAATATGTCTTTGTAATAAACAGGAGGTACAGATTGTTGCTATGGAGCTAGAGGGGTGGGAACATGAAGCATAGTGGCACCCTGATGGCATTCCATTCTTCTACCACAAAGGGTAACTACCATTCTGAATTTAGTATTAATGGTCACACTGCTTTTCTTTCAAAAGTTTTTTCTATCTGTGTATTTGTCCTCAAATAATATATTGCTTAGATTTACCTGTGTCCATGATACAGAGTTGCACCCTATTTTGTCTTTTGCTCAACTTTTGTTTCTGAGATGCATCTGTATCAGTGCGTATACACATATTTGTAATTCCTTTTCACTGGCCATCATATCCCGTTATATGACTATATCATAATTTTCATGTCCATTCTGTTATTGATGGAATATTTGGGTTATGTCTAGTTATGTCTAATATTATAAACAGTGCTGCTTGTGAGTACATTTTGTACTTATCTCTTAATGCAAATATGTGAAAAAGGCACCAGAGTATTTTCTTAAAGTGTACTTGGTAAATTTTTTCTGATGTCTTTATATGCCAACCAGTTTTCCAAAGCATTTATTTGTACTGCTACCAACAACAGATGAGAATTTCAGTCTTGCCAAAACTTGATGTTAACCAACTTTATGTTAACCAATTTATTGGGTGTAAAATGGTATCTCATTGAGATTTTAATTTGTGTTTTCCTAGTTTCCAAGGAAACTTGTATTTATAGAACATCTGTGTTTTCTCGTTGGTAAAATTCCTATTCATTTCTTTTGCCCATTTTTTCCCTATTGGGTTGACTTTTTCTTATTGATTCATAGGAGTTCTGTCTGTAGTCTGAATACTAATCTTTTGTTATTTGTATAGACTGTAAACATTTTCTTTTTTCATTCACTTTATGTAACCCTTTGAGTGAAACTTTTAATTTTAAAGTAGTTAAACTTGTACCTTTTCATTTTTGATAAAGAAATCCTATTTCTCAAGATTATAATGATACTCTTCATATGTTACCTTCTAAAAATGTTAGTTTTGCCTTTAACACTTAGGCCTTTAGTCCTTCTGAAATTTTCTGTTTTCTTTTTAAACTTTTTTTGGTATGGTAATTTTTTTTTTCCAAATGGATACTCATTACTCATTTATTGAGAACTCCATCCTTTCCTCACTCATCTTTCAGATTTCATCTTTACCTCGTTCATGTTGCAAGTACCTATGTGCAGCTCTGTTTTTGGAAGGGGCAGTCTCTTTCCAGCCTAAAAGGCTTTGTAAGATGTCAAAACATCATAATGGATAAAAAAATTCAAAAATATTTACAATACAAAAACGTGGGTAATGATTTCCCACAACTAATGACAAAATGCACTATTAAAATAGTGAAACTTCTGTGTGTAGTTTATGGAAGTGATTTTAAATTTAACTTCTTTAAATTTTACTTTCATACTAGTTTCAAATATTTGACACAGGCATGTATTCTTTTAATTTTATTTATTGTATTTGTCTAGGTAGTTCTATATTTTCCTGTTTGTGGAAGACTTTAGGAAAGAAGATAAGAAACAATTTCAGAGTTTTTAAGGAAGTGAATACATATTTTTTATAATTGTCTCAAGGAAATAAGTAGCCCTTCTAGGTCACATGACATACTAAATTATTCTCACTTAAGTGATACAATTGCCAGAAATTGGGTTATATAATGACAGGAGTTAACACTCTTTTAGAAATATTGCTTTAAGATTCTAACTTGTGCTCTCCTAACTAGTCTGCTGTGGGTGTGTATGCACACCCAGGTGTAAGGATAGAAAGATGGGGCATTCAAATGGTAGGAAATAGAAGCGTAGGACTATGACCTAGATGATTCTTCCATGTTCTTGTGGTCTGTTTTTATTCAGTAGAAAGTATTTTGGCCTTTTCTGAATAATAAGTGGATGTTGTAATTCAGAAGCAGTATATTTTATCCCTTAGAAAATATTTCTGGGGCAACGCCTGTAGCTCAGTGGATAGGGCACCAACCATATACACTAGGGCTATTGGGTTTGAACCCAGGTCAGGCCTGCTAAAACAATAATGACAACTGTAACAACAACAACAACAAAAAAAAAAAAACTGGTGTTACGGCGGTCACCTGTAGTCCCAGCTACTTGGGAGGCTGCGGCAAGAGAATCACTTAAGCCCAAGAGTCGGAGGTTGCTGTGAGCTGTGATGCCTGCCACAGCATTCTACCCAGGGTGACAGCTTGAGACTCTGTCTCAAAAAACAAACAAATATTTCTGGGTGTTTGGGTGGCATATCTTTCAATAAGTTGTGTTCCAACATCAAATCACAGCAGAAGTGGTAAAAAAGCACTGGAAAATAAACATTTTGAAAAATATACTGGTAGGAGAGCCCTTGCTAATGAGATATATGCAGTAGTATATACTTTGGAATTAAAGAAATTAGTGCAATTATTTTGTTTGCCTTTAGCTTATCATGTAAAAGGTTGCTTTTGCCATCAGACTATTTATTCATTAAGGTGTTTAATTATAATAAATCCTTCTTGCTCTTGGCAAAGTCACCAGTGAATTTCTATTGTTCAAGCTAAATATCAAATAGGGTGAGAAGAGCTGAGGTGTTTCTGCAGATCTCTGTCTCTACCATTCTTTGCAGTAGTGGTACTGATTCTTGTGCAGCACCATCTTAGGTTTCATGACTATTCCTACCACAGTTGCCCCACTTACTGCACTGAAGTCTGAATTCTCTCAGACTATCTTTTGATTGTATTTATTATTTATTGTTTTGTTCCTGTTTCTTAAGCTTTGTTGATGTCTGTGCATTTATCCTGCACAGGATAGGCCTTTAGAAGCCATTTTACTGTATTTCATTAGATAGAAACTCTTCTCCTAGGAACTACCTAGAAAAGTGCTTATACAAATTAGGTGTCTTGTGAATGTTGGTAACTTTTGAGTTTATTTCTTCTGATGTGTAGTTGTAATTATTTTGCTTGTTTTCTAGGCACACAAACCAATGGTCTAGACTTTCAGAAGCAGCCTGTGCCTGTCGGAGGAGCCATCTCAACAGCCCAAGCCCAAGCTTTCCTTGGACATCTCCATCAGGTAAAATGTTCTGCTCAGCTATAAGCAAGAATTAAAGATGGAAGTATAAAATGGTAGGGCCTGGGGAAGTTATTTCAAAGTGTGAGACTTGTAAAATTATGTAATGCCTAGTGTAAATCACATGTAGTCATATCATTCTAAATGGTTAATATGGAATCTTATGGTTCAGTTAACTGTATAGCATTAACTGCCACACCTGTGTGTAGAAAAAAGCATTCCTTGTTATAAATGGAACATATATGTATAATAGCTGACTTACTGTTTTAACTTACTACAGGTAGTTAATTATCAGAGTCATCCAAAATGATGTAGTATCATTGTCCAAACCTGCAATATTAAGACTCTGATCTCAGGTGGTGCTTGTGGCTCAAAGGAATAGAGCACCAGACCCATATGTCAGAGGTGGTGGGTTCAAACCTAGCCCTGGCCAAAAACTATTAAAAAAAAAAAAAAGACTCTGATCTCAAAGCTCCTATCTCTCCTATCTTTCCTTTAAAACAGTTGCAGGCTATCTTAGTTTTTATAAACGACAGAGTCTTTTTGCTTGACTGTGAACTCCCTAGTTTGAGGTTCAAAAAGATTTGCTTCAACTTTACAATTCTTATGTCATGTGATTTATTTTGTGTCCAGAACACACCATCCCTGTTTTATTCATCCATGTTTTAGCTATCATGTAGAGACAGGAAAAGGGAACATAAAAACAAACATCAGTTACCCAGTAGTTTTGGCACATGAGAGCTGGTCAAAAACGGAAAACTCAGTGAAAAGAATTGGAAAATGGATTATCAAGAGTGTCTCAACCTCTCAGATTATGTTTACCATTATGTACTAGAGAATTACTGTGCACATCTTGATGGTCTCTACCTCAGTTAAAACCTGGGACTAATTCAACACTCAAAATGTGTTGACAGTGCCAGTGATAGCAGTGGCACATAATAGTAATAGTGGTGATGGTGATTTAGTGGAAAACGTATGTGGACATAAAAACTAATGGTTACATATTAATCTGTTAAGTTGCTGTGAACTGAATATAGATCTTACTGCTCACTCTTTTCATCAAAATATGTCATCAGAGTACCTGAACTATAAAAGAAGCTCCTCTGCTTGAAAACAAGTAAAATTCTAGAAAGCTATTCTGAAGCCCGTTTATTCACAAACTCAAAGGGTTACCATGTAGGCAGTAATTAGCATCTTCTGTTATAAGTGAGGCCTAGTTGACACACTTTTGCTCAGGCACATAGCTTTGGATTATATCTTTGAAATTGAGAAACCTCTATATGCAATTTCTAGATAAAACAATTTGTTTTATCTAAAACAAATTTAAGAATATATTCTGAATACATGGTAGAAAAACAAAAATGTTTCTGATTTTCTTCTAGGAACATAGTCCTCCAACAAGGTTTCTGGTTTCATAAAAATAAGGATTTTTGGTGAAATTTAGTCAATTGTGTGGCACCTTTCCAGAGTTGTGTAGATGACATGTAGTCTTCTCCCCAGAGTGCTAGGATTGAGGCATGAGCCACCACACCTGGCCCAACGCTTACCGTGCTGTGTGAAACGCACTCCTGCGTATAATGTGTACCTCAGTAAAATGCCTCTTGGCCAGCTCTTGGCTGGAATAGACACATCTGGAGAGGTCTTACACTCCCCTGATAAATCTGCAGATCGCACTACCCTCCCGTAGCTGTCAAGACTGCCCCTTACTCTTTCGTGGAGCCCTTATCTCCCTACCATGTCAGGGGATGCAGCCAAGATGGCCATTCGTGTGGCCAGTAGGGCAGAAGCTTCTGAGGCTACTCAGCCTGCAGGCAGCCTAATGGGTTCCTGGGGCCTATGTGAGGCTCCCGGTCCCCTCTTTGCAATTGGCCTCTGGCCTTGGCCCTCACCCCGTACAGCTGTGGTTGACCTCCCCACCCCTGCCACCATGCCCTACCCTGATCTGGTGCTCAGTGGAAGCTACTCTGGTCTGCTCCCACCAGATCTGGATCCTCTTGGAATGGAACCCTGAGTACCTGGGAGGGGGCAGTTATGGCAGCCCCAGAAGGTCTGTGGGGCTCCCCTGCTCCTGAGACATACTACTCATGTATAATGCACATCCTTATTTTCCCTCTTTGACAAAAAAGTACACATTATACATGGCAAAATATTGCATATTTAACTTATGATGTATCCAAGGTGGACCATCTTACCTTCTTTGTCCCTATTAATGACACTCCATTTTCTAGTCTCCTAGACCTGAATCCTAGAATAATTCATGATTCTTTCTTCATCTGTATCTAATCAGTTGCCAGAATCCTGATGTGTAGTACCTTGTAATGGCTTTCACATTTCCTGTTTGTTACTCTCACTGCCACCATTCTAGTTTAGTTTTCCATTCTAGCCTAGTTTATGTTCTCTTTCTCACTTCTGAGTCTTTGTTTTCAGAACGTTGACCTTTTTGAAGAATACAAACCAGTTATTTTGTGATGCTCTTCAATTGGAGTCTGGTGTTTTTTGGGTTTTTTTTTGATACAGAGCCTCAAGCTATCCCCCTGGGTAGAGTGCTGTGGCATCATAGCTCACAGCAACCTCCAACTCCTGGGCTCAAGCGAGTCTCCTGCCTCAGCCCCTCAAGTATCTGGAACCCCAGGCACCCGCCACAGTGCCTGGTTGTTTTTTGGCTGTAGCCGTTATTGTTGTTTTGGCTGGCCTGGGCTGGATTCAAACCCACCACCTTAGGTGTATGTGGCTGGCGCCTTAGCCACTTGAGCCACAGGCGCAGAGCCTGGTGTTTGATCATTGTCTGATTCAAGTTCTAACTGTTGGTATGAATACAACTTAAGTAATGCTGTATTTATCTCAGTACATCAGAGCAGAAGTCATGTGCCTCATTCCTGGGCACTCTTGTCTGTGGTCACTTGATTACTTACCAGCCACATTTCTAAAATATTAATAGTAATTAATATTTTGCCCTTGGTTAGTATCTGTGGAGATACTTTCCTCAAATTTCACCCTTCATCCAGTGATGACTCTTGCCTAAATCAGCTATTAGAGCAGCCAAATGATAGTTTTCTAATTCCATGAGTATCTATCCTTATTTTAATATACCCATGATTTGAACTTTCTGAGTGTATGAAATATAAGTGCTAAATACTATGACAGACTTTCATATA
Organism: Galago senegalensis; assembly: GCA_963575145.1. Classification (NCBI taxonomy): domain Eukaryota; kingdom Metazoa; phylum Chordata; class Mammalia; order Primates; family Galagidae; genus Galago; species Galago senegalensis. The sequence goes on along the minus strand of CAUYTI010111736.1, from coordinate 48,947 downwards.
TGTTTTATAGGATAGATTCTTTATTTTAGCTAGGAGATTTAAGTTATGACTATAAATGTCTTATGGATTTGTCTGTATGTGTGTATATACGTGAGATTTCCACTCTAGTGTGTGTATGGAAATTTCACAATTAGAATAGATAGTTCTGATTTTTTGTAATGATAAAAATAATGTATGTAGGTAGCTTGTCTTGAATGTTAACACAGTGTGGAAGGTGAATTAAGTTTTTACAATCTAAGCAGCCTGTGAATACAGAATGTTATAAAAAGAACATTCAATCAAAGTGTGGCATGCCTGATAATGCTTATTTAATATGGGAAAACATCTTCTGAAAACATTAACAACATTTTTCAGGGGAGCTGACAGAGGGTGTGGTGGAATGTGGAAGGATTGAGCTTGTTCATAAAATTTTAACCCCATAAGATAAACTTTTTTACACTTTAGTAGAAACTCTTGACCTAATTTGTTGATGACAATCTATAGTGATGGATGTCCGCAGTATTAGACTAGAACTTTCCCTTTATTTATAGGTCCAGCTCGCTGGAACAAGTTTACAGGCTGCTGCTCAATCTTTAAATGTACAGGTAAGTTGGGATATGGGATTATGGGTCAATTTTCTATTTATTTTTCTGTTGTCTGCAATGAACACGTAATAATTGTAATAGGAGATACTTGAAATTTCTGAATCTCATAAAGATCCAAATAATGATAATTATTGCTATGAACCAAAGGTGGACAGGAAATGTCTACTTTCGAAGTTTTATAGGTAAGTTCAGTAAAAATGTTTCTAAGTTAATTCAGCTAAAACACATTCCTAATTAAACACAAAGCCTAATCACTTAAATTCCAATTGTTTCCAAAGATGTTTTTATTGATTATTTTTCATGTCTTTGGGAAGCATTGTGCAGAGGAAAGAAAACTGCACTGAAAGACACAGGCTCTTAGGTTTGAATTCTTACTCTGCCACCGGGCCACTGTGTGACCTTTGGCAAGTCACTTAAACTCTTAAGAGCTCAGTTTTTCTTCTTTGCATGTAAGTGGAGACATTTATAAGATTGCTAGGGTTTCTCTCTGACCTAAAATGTTATACTTCTAAGAATTGTAATTAAACCTGTTTATAGACATCAGTGGGTAGGCAGTTAAAATTTTAAAACAAAACTTCAATGTGCCTACTTTGCGTCTGTGAAGCACATGGCAAAGCGTGCAAAGTTCAAATGTTACAGTCAACCTGCTACTGCTTTTCGTTATAGTGTTCAGGTAACTGACAGTCAAGAGGGAAAAAACAGTATTCTGAAAGATTGATTTCAGCGTTGCTAATGACTAAAGACCTTGGAATGAGCATCCTGTGAAACTCAGTGAAATATGGACCTCGCAACACATAGGAAAAAGGAGAGAAAAGAAAAGGAGATAATATGACCTTCCTTTCTGAGGGAGAGGAGGTGGAAAATTGCCTTGGTTGCCATGGTAAACTTTCATCCCTTAGAGAGATGTTGGCAAACAGGCTGTATTTCCAGTGCAGAATGTTTACAGTCCTGCACTATAATTATCTCTCAGTGACTGGCAGAATTAATCAGAGCTTTTATGTTAATTAGCCTTGCTGCAGTCCCCAAAACAGGTGGTGGGGAATATGCAAATCTATGCAGAATTTTAATGCTCTGCATAACCAGTTTTAATTACCATGAAATTTTTCTTTTCGTTCCCCTTTCAGGAGTGTATTCTCTTTCTCTCTTGGCTATAGCATTTTTCTATGCTTGGTTTTTCATGATGGGAGATGCTACATATACTGGTCTTTAAAATATTAGGTGAAAAGTTCTGTGGGTCAAATAATAATCTCTAAAATGGTATATAAAGAAGTTTCAAACTGACTACTAGGTATATGTCAAAATACTGGTATGGAGTGTCTAATATAGAGATAGACTAAAAATGTATTCTTCCCTTTACTCCTAATTTCTAGAATTGAGGATTTGGGGTTGTGAAAAATTCTGTTGATATGTGGAAGACTGATCTTTTTTTCTTTTTAAAAAGTATAATTGCAGGCTGGGCACAGTGGCTCATGCCTGTAATCCTAGCATTCTGGGAGCCCAAGGGAGGAGGATCCCTTGAATTTAGGAGTTCGAGATCAGCCTGAGCAAGAGGGAGACCTTGTCTCTAATAAAAATAGGAAAAATTAGCCAGGTGTTGTGGCAGATGCCTATCGTCCCAGCTACTCAGGAGACTGAGGCAGGAGGATCGATTGAATCCAGGAGTTTGAGGTTGCTGTGAGGTAGGCTGATGGCATGGCATTCTAGTCTGGGGCAACAGAGTGAGATTCTGTTTCAAGAAAAAATATGTTATAATTGCATCTTTGCTGCACTGGAATAAAAAGTCTAAAAACTTAGTATAGTAATAAAACTAAGAAGGTACAAAGATTTATAAGAAAGGAAAAGAAGGAAACTAGAACACTTAGAACTGAAAAAGTCTTATGTTTTAAATGATTCTTCAATTATGGGGTTATAAGAACAATTCTTTTAATCAACTATTTGAATCTTTTATTTCTACCTCACCAACCTCAGGCTAAATGTAATGAAGAATCGGGGGATTCCCAGCAACCAAGTCAGCCTTCCCAGCAGCCTTCAGTGCAGGCAGCCATTCCTCAGACCCAGCTTATGCTGGCTGGAGGACAGATAACCGGGGTAAGTTTTCACTGAGAGCATTGTGGTACACCTGCTCTGTGTCAAAACTGCCCCTGGCCAATATATCTGATTAGAACTATTCACCATTGCTGGCAGTAACATGGCTACGTCTGGCACTATTGTGTCTTCAAAGAACTTTCTATACTGTGGGCAGCTCTGGAAAAGGAATTATCTTTGTCATAAGTTTTCAGAATATCTTTTGTTTTCTTTTCAAAATATCTTTTGTGAAAATTGCAAACACTGTGGATAAACTAAGTACTTTTTAAAGCCCATATTTCAGGGAGTGCGTCATCTTGCAGTCCAATCACTATAGTATAATTGAGACCACTACTTTGATGAGATGGCAATTGTCAATTTGGCATTACGACAGCACTATGAAGTCAAAGTTAAAGAACAGATTAGTACATAGAAAAGAAAAAGAAAAATGTTTCCTTTAAGTTACTACTATGTAGTGTTCTCAAATAAAACACATGGTCCCATGTCCTGGCTCTACAGCTTACCCTGTGGGCTAATCACTTATTTCCCTGTACCTTAGTTTTTCTTCTATTAAGTGGAGATACCAACAATACCTATTTCACAGTACTGTTGTAAAGATCAAAAATATTATATAGCTCATAGAATAGTGCTTGGCATACAGCATTCCATAAATATCACATTTTTATACTTGATCTTAGCCAAAAGGCAAGAAGCAATAAATGTTATTTATTTTTATTGTTTACAAATTGGCCTATGTGTATATATTAAGCTTTTGACTTCTCAGCTGTCTTTGCTCTTAGGCTCCATTCAGAATATTTTCCCAATGTTGAAAATTTGTGCATTAAGTTATCTTTGTGGGGGGGTGGACAGTGATTAGGGGAATGATGAGAAAGAGTTTTCAGTTCACATCAAATCACATCAACCCCCACAACTTTCTATTTTCTTCATTTATGTTAAGTGTGGCAATGGAAGGCTCTTAGAAGAACTGTTGGAAAATTGTTACAAAATCCCATCAGTAGAAATTAATATATGTATATATGTTGTATAAAAATATAAATATGTATATACACTGTATATATGTACATATTTCTTAAAGGGTATTGAATCTTTGAATGGTTTGATTTTGAGTCTTATGTTTCTAATGCACAAGTTGCATTGGACCCTTTTAATAGGAGGGTTGTGCCACTAAGTGATTGTACATGCACTTCAGAATAGTGCAGGCTTCCTTCTCTGTTGATCAGAACATTCACCAAAAGGAAAGGAAAGCGCATCTTACTACTTTGATTTAGGCATGCTTCAAATAAGTTGCTTTCCAAAAGCAAGTTTAAATGCATTTCCTGTTTTGGTGAATAGTCTGCAATAGTCAGGGGCACTTGGGCTTCCAGGTTCCTTTGGCTGGAGCCTCTATTAAACTGAGTATTGGGATTCATTTGCATATAAAGAGAGCACTGTCACCACCTGTTTCGTAGAGATAATATGTTGGAAAGAGGATGTAAAGTTGCAGAACTCAATGCTTTCAATAACAGAAAAGATTGTGTTAGGGAGGGGCCTGTACAGAGACTTGGAAAAGAAACAAATGGAGTTCATATTTTTTAGTCATATCTTAGAACATAATGGACATGATGGAATACGGCAGGGATTCCTGCTAATGGGAAGCAGCTGGGCCTTATCAGTTCTTCCCTTGGTCATATCCACCATCCTTGTTCCTCATTTGTCTGACTTATCATTTGCTGTTTTGTTGGGTGTAAATTTCTTTTCATATCCTGTCAGCATTGATTGTTTTTTTTTTCCTGCTAACTAGTTAATTACTTTTTTGCCTGAACCCTAGAGCCCTGGACAAGCCTGAATGATTGTTTAAATCCAGAGTGAGGACCACCATTTTAATTTAAATGTTCTGCTAGTAGTGGTAATTTGATCACTGATGAACATTTTAGCTGCATGCTAACCATGTGAAGCCAGGTGCTAGGGACTAATACCACTTGAGTTATCTATTTCAACACAGTTAGCTTGACTTAGGGGCCTTGCTTCTTTAGCTTTTTCCCATTCGGTGTTCTGATTTTGTTTAGCTTACTCTGACACCGGCTCAGCAACAGCTGTTACTGCAGCAGGCGCAGGCCCAAGCACAGCTGCTGGCCGCTGCAGTACAGCAACACTCTGCCAGCCAGCAGCACAGTGCCGCAGGGGCCACCATCTCAGCCTCCGCCGCCACGCCCATGACGCAGATCCCCCTGTCTCAGCCCATACAGATTGCACAGGTGAGTGCGGAATTCCAGTACTGGGGGCAGCAAGTGAGGAATAAAGTAGGAGATATTATTTATCATTAAATTAACTTTCTTATTGGCTTTTTTATATTATTAAATCATAGCTGTGTACATTAATGCAGTCATGGGGTACAACATGCTGGTTTTATATACAATTTGAAATATTTCATCAAACTGGTTAACATAGCCTTCATGGCATTTTCTTAGTTATTGTGTTAAGACGTTCATGTTTACATGGATGGAGCTGAAACATATTCTTCTTAGCAAAGTATCTCAAGAATGGAAGAAAAGTATCCAATGTACTCAGCCCTACTATGAAACTAATTTATAACTTTCATATGAAAGCTATAACCTAATTATAGCCCAAGAATATGGGGAAAGGGAAAAGGGAGGGGGGAGGCTGACTGGAGGGAGGGTAACTTTGTTATTATTGATATGGGCCCTTAAAGACCTGAGGAGCCCTGAATCAGTGAGGTAAGTGGTACTCTTTCTTAATCCTGAATTAGAAATAATGCAGGTTGTTTGAGTTGATATTGTAAACACATAGCTGATTATTTGAATAACTGACTGTTTACATTAAGTGACAATTCTTGAATAATTAGCTGGCATATTTTTGAAGCAGGGGATTACTGTATTTATTTTAATTAGCTAATTATAGCAGGCATGGGTTCTTTCGTGTGCTCTGCTGTGAATACTGCCACCCATGTGGGAGAAAGACAGCAAGTCATGTCTTTGCTGTGGAGTGATCAGCATTATGCAGAACTGCATTCAGACGTTGTTTGATTTTGGTTTTTGCATTTTTAGGGCAAAGTGTCCAGAGATAATAAAAATTTATTTAAGAGGCACATACAATAGTACTACAGAGGAAAATAAATTAAATTCTTCATCTCAAGAAGAGAAAAAAGTTATAGTAGTTAAAACAGTAAGCTGCATGAGGAGTTATTATGAGTCTAGTGCCAGGCAGCCACCTTTATCCCTCCAGAAAAGACTCAAAAATGGACTTAAATTGTGGCAAGAGTTTGACTAACCATTGAAGAAAAACATTGAAAATTATAAAACACTGGGCCAATGTAAGGTGCCATTTTATGTTATGGATCAGCTATTGGATTTTTATATGGATAGCTATTTTTCTTTAAAAAACTTGACCACTGATTTCTCAGTTGTTAGATAAGGTGGTGTCACATTTCATTAATAATCTTAGGGGTTTAATTTATTGATGGAAATTCAGACGTAACATTTTCAGCTGTTACTTAACAAGGAAAAATCAATCAGATATTTTAAAACAGTTTTCTCATTTGATTTTTAAAAGCCATATTGATTTCTATATGTTAAAACAACAGCACTATAACCATTTGTTCAGAGGGAATTTAAATAACTACTGAAAGTTAGACTTAGCATAAGTCATGACAGAACATACGTCATTCCACAAAAATACAACGTTTTTTCAGAGGCTCCAGGTGTCTTCATATACTTGGTGAAACATACCCACAGCACATCCTCTTCAGAAATATGGAAGAATGCCAGTTGTGTACTCTTATTTGGATGTGACAGAAGCCTTATGATTAAGTGAGCTTTTATTTCATCTTCTCCAATCCCTGTTTCAATTCTGATTTTTTAGGATCTTCAACAGCTGCAACAGCTTCAGCAGCAGAATCTCAACCTGCAGCAGTTTGTGTTGGTGCATCCAACTACGAACCTGCAGCCAGCGCAGTTCATCATCTCACAGACACCCCAGGGCCAACAGGGTAAGCTCCTCCCTGGAGTATGTTAGCTGTTCACCGAGGCCGTCAGTTCAGTGGGACATGCACACTGGCCACCATCATTTTGGCTGTATACCTATCCATTAGAACAATATTTTTCGTAAATTTTATCTAATTTTAAACTGTCAGTAGTCATGTTAAGGAAAATAATTTTTTTGGTCATGCATACCACATTGTAGAGGTTGCCCTGAGCTGCCATTCGTGTGTTTAATCACTAAGGTGTAACTAGATGTTTGGCCAAAAGTCTAAGTAAAATTATTCAGCATGGGCATATATTGGATACATTGCTTTTAATGTTTTGATAGGTTTTCAAAGGAATGTATTCAAAGAACATTGACAGAGTGTTGAAAATGTATGCTTCTAACAATTGTTTTCTTTTACAGTTTGAGAGAGGGTGTTATGTTAGAAACTATACACAGTTTGTGAGGTATAAAATAGCTTTGAGGCTGTTGTGGTAAATATTGTTTTAATTTTAGTATCAAACCATAATGAAATTCAGTCATGTTTGTAAGGTTTGTTAATGTGATCGGTATAGAGTATCAGGATATCAGACTTTCAACACAAAGAACATTAGTGCATCTCTATCAATTCTTCATTATTTCTGGGGTGATGGGTTGGCCTTTTTTCTTCTTGATCATTTATTACAAAATCTTTTGTCATGTAAACACTTATCTAGCATATGTTCAAGATTAAAAGATGAGTAAATCAGTTTTTAATGTCAGAGAGCTTACAGTGTAGTGGCAGGGAAATAGACCGACTGCAAGGGTTAGACATGATATGCACAGAACACTGGGAGCTAAGAGACCCCTTTGTACCTTTGTGAGCAGAGAATTCTTCACAGTGAATTTGGGAGAATGCAAGCATAGCTTCAAAAGAGAGAACTTTAGTCACAGAAAATGAATAGCATTTAAAAACCTTGGAAACATGGAAGAAACATCATTAAGTTGTGTTTGAGAACCATAAGCAGGCGCCAGCCACATACACCTAAGGTGGCGGGTTCGAATCTCCAGCCCCGACCCGCCAAACAACAATGACGGCTGCAACCAAAAAATAGCCGGGCGTTGTGGCAGGCACCTGTGGTCCCAGCTACTTGGGAGGCGGAGGCAAGAGACTCGCTTGAGCCCAGGAGTTGGAGGTTGCTGTGACCTATAATGCCATGGCACTCTACCCAGGGGGACAGCTTGAGGCTCTGTCTCAAAAAAAAAAAAAAAAGAGAACCATAAGCAATGCCTTAGACCAGTGGTTCTCAACCTGTGGGTCATGACCCCTTTGTAGCAATGAAAATACATTACGGCATTAAGAAGGTTGAGAACCACTGCCTTAGACACTATAGTTTAAATTGTATATGTGGATGAAATGAACTTTGATGAGAGAAAGATTAGCAGAGACCAAATCAGTAAAGAGTCTCACATTGGATATCCAGTACCTTCCAATAAATCTTCTTGTATGCTATATGAAATCACAGAAGATTTAACCAGAAAAGAAACATTTCCAAATTTGTTGTAAGAAAGCTCATGTTAAAATATGGGGAAGAAAAATTAGGTAAGAATAAAGAGAGTAGTACTAGTTAGAATATTGCAACAATTTTACTGAGTTTTGGTAAGGGTTGAACTATGGTTGTGGAGATAGAAAAGAAAAGATGATTTGATAAGTAAGTAGGAATATAGATGGACAGGACGTGGTGGCCAGTTGTATTTGACTAATGATAGGAAATAGGTATCTAGGTAATTCATAGGTTTTTAGCAAACTATGAAGGTTGGTGGAGTCATATAGAGAACATGTGTGTGTAGTATTAAAAGAACGGAAAAAACAGCCCATTAGGTACAGGAGGAATAAGATTCAGATGAAGCTACAGCCTGGGTTCTGTGGCTCATGTCTGTAATCCCAACACTTTGGGAGGCTGAGGCAGGAGTATTCCTTGAAGACAGGAGTTTGAGACCAGCCTGGGCAATATAACAAGACTCCATCTCTAAAAACAATTTAAAAATTAGCAGGGCATAGTGACACACAGCTGTTGTCCCTGCTACTCAAGAGGCTGAGCCCTGAAGTTCGAGGTTGCAGTGACGTATGATCACACCATTGCACCCCAGCCTGGGTCACAGAGCAAGACCCTGTCACCAAAAAGAAAAAAAGAAAGAAAAGGAGGAGGAGGAAAAGCGACAATGATTTCAGGTGTAAAAGATTTATAGAGAGTGGTAATCACAATGGAAGGGAATACTAAGAAGGAAGGAGAGTTACCTAGATCAGACAGACGTAAGAAGTCAAGAAAGACGGAAGTGCATATGTGAGATTTAGTAATTGTTAAAGCTTTAGGAATGAATGAGATTGCCTTCATTTATTTGTATCAGAGCCCAGAGCCAAGGGTATTGTCTTTCCTTTTTCAAGTCTGTGACCTTGTTTTATTTATAAAAGTAAAGCCCAAAATAAGAAACTGGAGTACCAAATAACTGTTCATTCTAATCTTTTATTTTTTGCAAAGGTATTTGTATTTGCAAAGGTATTTGTATTTTTGCAAAGGTATTTGCAGGGTATTTTTTGCAAAGGTATTTGTTCGTAACCCCTCTCAACCCCACAGACTTTTATCAATATAAAATTGAGAACATAGCACATAGTGTATAATACTAATTGACTTTACAGCCAATGACCTTGGACAATTCCCCTAACCTTTCTGAGTTTCATATATTTCTCTTCTCATCTTCCCCTTCACTTATATCAGTGATTTACATAAAATGTTTTACTAATGTCAGGAAGATCATTCATCGTAATGTATTAATTAAGAGCAAACTACTTCTCTCAGAGTTTTGGCTCTGCCACTTTGTGTTGCGTGTCCTTGGAAAAATCACTTTTCTGTGCCTTATTTTCCTATGAGGAGATCTTTAGTATTTTCCTCGAGAGTTTTAACGATTCATTAAGTAAATACATACAAAAGGTGCCGCTTACATAGTAACCTCTCTAAATTTTTTCTATTATCATTACGACGTTATCATGATCAGTGTGATCATCAGTCAAGAAATGGTAGATGCAATAGCTCAGAGAATAAAATTAGTTTGTCCCTTTATCTAGTTTAAAGAAAAGAAAATAAAAAACCTCTTAGCCAGGCACAGTGGCTTATGCCTGGAATCCTAGCACACTGGGAGGCTGAGGCAGGTGTATTGCTTGAACTCAAAAGTTTGGGATCAGCCTGAGCAAGAGTCAGACCCTATCTCTACTTAAAAAAAAAAAAAAAAAAAAAAAAGAATTTGTTTATAAAATATGCTACTGGAAACTAAAATTGATCATTTGGAATTATAATTTATGATTGGATGGGAAACATTTTAAAATATCTGTTCTTGTCATTTACAGATTAATAACAACTAACTTTCATTGTTAAACTTTAAAAAACTCAGGTTGGGCCAGGTATGGTGGCTCACTCTGTAATCCTAGCACTCTGGGAGGCTGAGGTGGGTGGATTGCCTGAGCTCACAGATTTAAAACCAGCCTGATCCAGAGGGAGGGAGACCTTGTCTCTAAAAAAAATAGCTGGGTATTGTGGCGGGTGCCTGTAGTCCCAGCTCCTTGGGGCTGAGGGAAGAGAATCACCTAAGCCCAGAGTTTGAGGTTGCTATGGGCTGTGATGTCACGGCACTCTACTGACAACTACAAAGTGCAACTCTCTCTCAAAAAAGAAAAAAAACAACTCATGTTGAAATAGGCTTAATAATGGGACCTTATTTCTGTCCTTTGTACTTTCTTCTTTTTCCTTTTTTATTTTTATTTTTGAATATTTTTCAGTCTTCGGTCTTTTCAAAGACTATTAAAAATTTAATAGATTAGTTTTAATCAATGACAAAAAATATAGTTTTATTTTTCTCTCTAGACTACTCTTCAGTTTTTTCAAATCACTAAAATGTAATATTTCAGCTAATTTACTCAACAATTTGTTGAGTGCTTTTTAAGTGTCATACAGTGTTCTAAGTGTTGGGGATGTAATTTTGAATATGATCAAAGGAGTCCTTGATCTCATTAGAAGTCATATGGTAACTAAATAAACAAAATAGTTGACACAGCAATAAATAAGTACTAGGCAGACAGCAGACAAGAGTAATTTGGTAATGGTTAACCTGTGGGGGAAAATGGGCTTATAGTCTAGAAAAGCGCCTCTGGAGGAGGAATATTTGAATTGGGAACTGAATGCTGACTGGGAGGTTGCCATACCTAGGATCTGGGTGAAGAGTCTTGGTAGACAAAGGAATGCAAAGTACCTGAGACAGGACAAGTTTGGCCTAATCAGTGTCGCTGGAGTGCAGTGAGTGAGCTAGACCAGGCCAGATTACCCACAAACGCTCTCAGGGCCTCCCATTGCATTTAGAATAAAATCTGTGCCGTGGTTAGGTCACTCTGACGACTCTGAGAGACACTTGGGGAAGCAGGATGGTCATTTAAACTTCTATCAGTCTGCCTTTTAAGAAACATTTGTAATATTTACAGAGGTTTATTTTGTTTAATATTTGCTACAAATATGTATTTCACTTGCCCTAGAGCTCTAGAAAATGAGAGATTTCTAGAAAAATCCAAATCTACTTTTTATACTTATTGTGTTTTACATTATAAAATAAAACTATTTTAATAGCTAAATTCAGACAGTACTTCATTATAAATATAAATGACAGACTCTGTGACTGATCTGTGGGAGGTTTCGATTTTTTGGCTGTTGTCGTACGTATTCCAATAGTCAGTTTATCCAAACTTGAGGAAATCAAAATTAGGAAGATAGCTATTGCTACAAATAATCTTATAATGTATTTTTAAAAGTGGTAGAATCCTGGCTCGGCGCCTATAGCTCAACCGGCTAAGGTGCCAGCCACGTACACCTAAGGTGGCGGGTTCAAATCCCCAGCCCGGACCCGCCAAACAACAATAATGGCTGCAACCAAAAAAATAGCTGAGCGTTGTGGCGGGCGCCTGTGGTCCCAGCTACTTGGGAGGCGGAGGCAAGAGACTCTCTTGAGCCCAGGAGTTGGAGGTTGCTGTGAGCTGTAATGCCACGGCACTCTACCCAGGGGGATGGCTTGAGGCTCTGTCTCAAAAAAAAAAAAATAGCCAGATGTTGTGGTGGTAGTCCCAGCTACTTGGGAGGCTGAGGCAAGAGGATCACTTGAACCCAAGAGTTTGAGGTTGCAGTGAGCAATGACGCCACAGGCTTTGTACTGAGGGCTGCAATGTGAGACTCAATCTCAAAACAAACAAGCAAACAAATGTTGAATAAAAAGGCAAAAAGAACTGATACTCTTGACACTAGCTGATGGTATTAAGTCTGAATTTATTAATTAGATATTTATTCCATTCAAAGTAACTTCTGAATTTGTCTTATATTTATAAAATTTATAAATGAAAATGTTCTTTAATTTTTTAGGCTTTTTACTAGATTTTTATTTCTGTAACTTCCTTAATGACCAATCAAAAAAAGATAACACCCTCCCTTTTCCCTGACAGTTCTTTCAGTTTTACGGAACTGTGCTGCAAGTTTCTATGTACAACTTTAAGTGTGCAAATAAAATGTTAACATTTGAGAAAAAAAGAACTGATACTCATCAGGAATTATATCATTTAGAAATGCATTTCCTTTCAAGTAAGGATAACGGGATTCGCAGTTGCTTAATCAATATGGCTTTTTTCCCTCACATATAAAGAACTGTGGCGGTGTATGGCTCAGTGATGTCACGGTTATCTTCCCTAATTCTTCTGGCTTTTCTCTCCCTGACATTATACAAGTTGGCAGCCCCAGCTCCACGCGTCATGTGTACATTGAAAATGGATGAAGGGGCATCACCAGCTGTGTCTTTCCTTTCCTGAGAAAAAGCTTGCTCAGAAGACTCCAGTGTATTTTCAGAGTCTCACTGGCAGAATTGTGTTATTTTCCTGGGAAAGCAAGTATCACCCCTCCCCGCATATTTTGCTTTGTAATGGAGGCAGCCAGGAAGAAAGGGGCTGGGAATAGATCTTAGGTGATCTAGCCAATAATGTCTGTCACAATAGTACATGTTACTTTGTGTTCTCTTTTAATTTAACTAATCTATATGGAGAAATGACATATAGAAGGATTGTTATTGACTTTAGTTAATGGGAACACCAAACAGAGGCAATTCCTTTATATTATCTATTCCATCTTGTTTCTGTGCTTGTGTATTATAATTTACCTAATCAACTGGGCACCATGGCTCAAGCCTGTAATCCTAGCACTCTGGCAGGCCAAGACAGGCGGATCACTTGAGCACAGGAGTTTGAGACCAGCCTGAACAAGAGTGAGACCCCCGTCTCTAAAAATAGCCTGCTATTGTGGTAAGCACCTATAGTCCCAGCTATTTGGAAGGCTGAGGCAGGAGAATCGCTTGAGCCTAAGAGTTTGAGATTGCTATGAGCTATGATGCCACCACACTCTAGCCAGCACGACAGAGTGAGACTCTGATTCTAAATAAATAAATAAAGTAATTCGCCTAATCTGAGCTTCTTTTGTAACATATTTCCCTGAAACTCTTATACTTATTCATCCCCATGGGACTTGAGTTCCTTAGTTTGAATATTAACAATTTTTTGTCATTCTCTTTTCCCCGATTTCAGCCCTAATAGCCTTTCTCTCCTCTTTTATTTATTATTTATTTACTTACTTATTTTTAGAGACAGAGTCTCACTTTGTCACCCTCAGAGTGCTGTGGCATCACAGCTCACAGCCATCTCCAGTTCTGGGGTTTAGGTGATTCTCTTGCCTCAGCCTCCCAAGTAGCTGGGACTATAGGCACCCGCCACAATGCCCGGCTATTTTTTTGTTGTTGTTGTTGCAGTTTGGCCAGGGCCGGGTTTAAATCTGCCACCCTCAGCATATGGGGCCGGTGACCTACTCACCTAGCCACAGGCACCACCCTCTCTCCTCTTTAACGTTGTCCCTATTCATTCTTTGTCCTAAGGGAATCACCTGCTACTCTTTCATCAAGCTGACCTGAAGTGCTTCACCAGCTGAAGCTCAGCCTCTTGGTGAGAACCACAGTGCTCTTAAAAACAGGCATCTTAACCACCTATTGGGAGCACTGGCATCAGTTGCCTCTGAACATTCCCCTTCTGTAAGTGGACAGGATCTGTGTGTGGTGGCTGCTAGCCCAGTGCTTCTCAAACTATAACATGCACAAAAATCTCCTGGATTTGGTTAAAATGACAATCTGGTTCAGAAGTTCTAGGGCAGAGCTGAGCCACTGCATTTCAAATGAAGCTGCAGGTGATCCTAACACTGATGGTCTATGTACCACATTTGGAGTAGCAAAGAACTTGAACATATATCCAAGTGAAAAATACGAAGGGGAAAGTGCCCATAATCCAGCAGTCCTAAGTCCTAGGCACGCCAGGGAGGCACCTAGGGCACAACACGTAGGGAGATGCTCACCTCACATGCTACCTCTGCACTTGGACCATCCTGAAAGTGAGGGCATCCTTATTTTGGCAACCAGGGAGCCTTGTTTACCTCATCCTAGTCCCCGCCTGGGTAACATGTCCACCAAATAACATTTTGGTGGGTATCCCTCCAACCTGCTTTACATATAATTATATACAGGATCCTACTGTATGTGGTTATACTGTAATTACACCTACAATATTACACACATAGTATATTATTCTTACTTGTTCATTTATATCTAAGTTGTGATGTTCTAAATTTTTAAGCACCGATGACTTAATCTCACAAATTTATTTAATAATCCTGTTCCTCTAAAATATATACAGTGACTTTCTCTGAATGGAGAAATTATAAATGGTTATTATTTTCTTCTTTTTTTTTTTTTTGAGACAGAGTCTCACTATGTCACACTCAGTAGAGTACTGTGGTGTCACAGCTCACAGCAACCTCAAACTCTCAGGCTTAAGTGATTCTCTTGCCTCAGCCTCCCAAGTAGCTGGGACTACAGGTGCCTGCCACAATGTCTGGCTATTTTTTTGTTGTAGTTGTCATTGTTGTTCAGCAAGCCCAGGCTGGATTTGAACCTGCCAGCCCCTGTTTATGTGACTGAAGCCCTAACCACTGAGCTATGGGCACCGAGTCTATTTTCTTTACATTTTTACTTTACTTTCCGAATTTTCCACAGTGGGCGCACCTAAGCTATTTTAAATCCCTGCCCCACTTGGGAATAACCAAGTTTTAGTGTTTATCAAAGTAATACATGTACAGACTTGAAAAAGATTAAATGACCTACAAGACTTAAAATGATAAACAGCAGTTCCCTGCCCCACCCATTCCCACTGGATTCACTCAGCAGAAGCAGCTGCTGTCAGTGCTTTTAGTTTCTTCTGCTGTTTACCTCTCTGTTTCTAGACAACATTGCTATTTCTTAAAATTTCAGTTTTAGATCTTTTTAATTTCCTCAGTGAAGATAATAGTTAAATGTACTTACACCACAATTTCCACACTACCACTGTCCCTGTTAAATCAATCTTCAGAGTTTAATTTCTTTTTTCTTTTCTTTTTGACAGTCTTGCTCTACTGCCCAAGCTAGAGAAGTTCAATAGCATCATCATAGTTTACTGCAACCTCAAACTCCTGGGCACCAGTGATCCTTTCCTCCCTGGCCTCCCTAGCCCCAATAGCTAGGACCACAGGCATCGCTACCACACCTGGCTAATTTTTTCTTATTTTTTATAAACATATGGTTTTGTCATATTGCTTGGGCTGGTCTCCAACACCTGGCCTCAAGTGATCCTCCCGTCTCGGCCTTTGTAAGCACAAGGACTATAGATGTGAACCAATGCCCAGCCATTATTCAGAGTTTTCAATTGAGTCAAGTTGTCTTCTTGTGCCACTTTTTGTTTTCTGTAGAGCTAACAATTACCTCGACTTTCTCTCTTCTATAGTATTTTTTTTTAAACAGAGTAGAGTAGTACTTGGTAGAGTACTGTGGCGTCATAGCTCACAGCAACCTCAAAGTCTTAGGCTTAAGTGATTCTCTTCTCTTACCCTCCCAAGTAGTTGGGACCACAGTGCCCACCACAGTGCCCAGGTATTTTTGTTGTTGTTGCAGTTGTCATTGTTGTTTAGCTGGCCCAGGCTGGGGGTTGGGTTGGAACCTGTCACCCCCAGTGGAGGTGGCCAGCGGCCTACCCACTGAGCTACAGGCACCGCCAATAGTTTTGCTTTTTTTTTTTTTTTAAATATCTATTACTGGGGCGGCCCCTGTGGCGCAAAGGAGTAGGGCACCCGCACCATATGCCCGAGGTGGTGGGTGCAAACCCAGCCCTGGCCAAAAATTGCAAAAAAAAAAAAAAAATATCTATTACTGATTTATCTTCAGGCTCTCTGACAAAACTGAAAAACTGGGGCCAGGCATGGTGGCTCACGCCTGTAATCCTAGCATTCTGGAGGCTGAGGTAGGTGGATCACTGGAGCTCGGGACCAGCCTGAGCAAAAGTGAGACCTCTGCCTCAAAAAAAAAAAAATCCTGAAAACCTTCTCAGATTATGGTCAATTTCACAATTAGTCTGTCAGTTCAATTTTTTTCTTAACAATCATCTTCCCAGGAGCCTTCTGGAGTCCGGTTCTCCAGAGAAATAGAATTAATAGGCTATACAGAGATTATATGTAGTAAGAGAGTATATGGAAATAGAGATTTATTTTAAAGAATTGGCTCGTACAGTCATTGGGGGAAATGGAAAGTCTGCAATTTGTGGGACAAGCTGGAAACTCAAGCAAGAATTGATGTTGCAATCTTAAGTCTGAAATCTGCAGGGTTTTTAAACAGGATGGAGACTCAGTCAGGATTTCTATGTTGCTGTCTGGAGATAAAATTCCTTTTCCTTAAGAGACTTTACCCTTTGCTCTTAAAGCCTCCAACTGATTGGATGGAGGATAATATGCTTAATTTAAAGTTAAGTGGGCTTGGCACCTATAGCTCAACCAGCTAAGGCGCCAGCCACATACACCTAAGGTGGCGGGTTCGAATCCCCAGCCTGGACCCGCCAAACAATGATGGCTGCAACCAAAAAATAGCCAGGCGTTGTGGCAGGCGCCTGTAGTCCCAGCTATTTGGGAGGCGAAGGCAGGAGACTCGCTTGAGCCCAGGAGTTGGAGGTTGCTGTGAGCTGAAATGCCCCGGCACTCTACCCAGGGGGACAGCTTGAGGCTCTGTCTCAAAAAAAAAAAAAAAAGTTAAGTGATTATAAATGTTAATTACATGTAAAATATACTTTCCTAGCAACATCTAGACTAGTGTTTGACCAAACATCTAGGCACCATGTCTAGCCAAGTAGACACATAAAATTAACCATCACACTCTTCATCTTCCTAAATAATCCCTCCCCCAGCATGTTTTTTTTCTTTGAGACAGAGTCTCAAGCTGTCGTCTGGGGTAGAGTGCCGTGGCATCACAGCTCATAGCAACCTCAAACTCTTGGGTTTAAGCGATTTTCCTGCCTCATCCTCCCAAATAGCATGGGACTACAGGCACCCGCCACAAAGCCTGGCTATTTTATATATTTTTTAATTAATTAATTAATTAATTAAATTATTTTGGTTGCAGTTGTCATTGTTGTTTTAGCTGGCCTGGGCTGGGTTCGAACCCACCAACCTGGATGTATGTGGCCAGCACCCTACCCACTGAGCTACCGGCGCCACCCAGCATGTTTTGTTTTGTTTTATTTTGTTTCTCTTTATTGTTTCCCTCCTACTTAATTTCATGGCCCTCCTTTCATATATCAATCATAGCTTTCAGCAGATATTTGCCGGATAAATTAAGACAATCCTCAGGGAATAGTACCATGATAGACAAAGTGTTTTAATAACCACAGGGTGGGCTTGGCGTCTATAGCTCAGCAGCTAGGGTGCCAGCCACATACACCAGAGCTGGCAAGTTTGAATCTGGCCAAAGAACAATGACAACTACAACCAAAAATATAGCTGGGTGTTGTGGCGGGCACCTGTAGTTCCAGCTACTTGGGAGGCTGACATAAGAGAATTTCTTAAGCTCAAGAGTTTGAGGTTGTAAGGTGGTGGGTTCGAATCCAACCTGGGCCCGCCAAAACAACAATGACGGCTGCAACCAAAAAAAAAAGCCAGGCGTTGTGGCAGGTGCCTGTGGTCCCAGCTACTTGGGAGGCTGAGGCAGGAGACTCTCTTGAGCCCAGGAGTT
Source organism: Galago senegalensis (assembly GCA_963575145.1). Lineage (NCBI taxonomy): Eukaryota > Metazoa > Chordata > Mammalia > Primates > Galagidae > Galago > Galago senegalensis. The sequence continues at coordinate 31,137 of CAUYTI010111736.1, read as the reverse complement.
GGAAGTTGCTGTGAGCTCTGATGCCACAGCACTCTACCCAGGGGGATAGCTTGAGGCTCTGTCTCAAAAAAAAAATGAGTTTGAGGTTGCTGTGAGCTGTGATGCTACAGCACTCTACTGAGGGCAACATAGTGAGACTCTGTCTCAAAAAAAACAAACAAACACAGAGTGGGCTGTGTGTGGTGGCTTATATAATTCTAGCACTTTGGGAGGCTGAGGTTGGAGGATTGATTTAGCTTAGGAGTTGGAGACCAGCTTGAGCAATATGGTGAAACCTGTCTCTGCAAAAAAAATTGGGGAAAAGTAATAAAGTAGTAATTAGTAATAAATTAAAAAATTAAATTAAAATCTTGGTGCCTGTAGCTCAGTGAATAGGGCACCAGCCATGTACACTGGAGCTGGTGGGTTGGAATCCAGCCTTGGCCTGCCAAACAACAATGACAACTACTACCAAAAAATAGCCAGGAATTGTGGCAGGTGCCTCTAGTCTCAGCTACTTGGGAGGCTGAGGCAAGAGAAGAGCCTGAGCCCAGGAGTTGGAGGTTGCTGTGAGCTGTGATGCCACGCACTCTACCGAGGGCAACAGAGTGAGGCTCTGTCTCTACAAAAAAAAAAAAAATTCCACTGAATGTAGGAAGAGTCAGTGGGCACTTCCTCCAGCATTCTCTAGCTGGCCCTTCACCTCTATGTCTTTTCCACTACCCTAGAGAAGAGAAGGGGGAATCTGAACCCTGGCAGCATATACTCCATGGGTACTGCCAATAACCAAGTCTGGCCAGGAGAAACATTTATTTGCAGCTCCAGTCCTTTCGAGAAGCACTAGTAAGAGAAGCTGGGATTGCAATGGCTGTCTGACTGGTCGTTTATATCCTGCTGCTTAGACTACAAACCTGAATATCTCAAAGTAAAGAAAGCACTATATGTAAAAACAACTTTTTATATTGTTTCTTGGTTTTAGACTTCAGATAAGCTAATACTTACTCATAATATAGGGATAGCTTTCATCATATGTTTTTGCCTACCTAGAGATTTTATTTTCTTCATGAAAGCTTAAGATGGGGCCAGAAAAACTGAGGAGTCTCAAGAGATACAGATTTTAAATTAATTTTTTCCAAATGACTATGTGTCTGTGTTGTGATGAGTCAATGTTTCTTTGGGAATTGAGGTTGACAAAAACCTCAAAAACTAAGGAAGAATATGAAGTGTGGCAGCTCCAGGGTCCAAATGACTGGAAACTTTTCTCACCTACTCACTTGGGAGTGAAGACGTTAGAAGGGAGGGAAATGTAATTTGAAGGCTTTGTGGAGGAAGGACAGAGAGAGAAGTACAGTTTTTGAACAAAAACGGTGACTAAAACAAGTTCCCTGAAGCAAAGTAAATCTGAAGGCCAAAGCCAGAAGTGAAAGAGAAAATATTCACTGACTTCATTGTGATTAGGTAAGAACCTCCCTGTAAAACAAGGGAGTTTCTGAGGATCCCACTGTTAGAAGGTTTTCTTTCAATTGGTCGGGTGAAGAGCTGCATGGATTAGAGGACTCTCAGGCTCCCTCAGGAACGTGTTATCCCATATTTGCAGAGGCCCCAGAACTGTCTTAAATGCCAACCAATAACAGATCTCATAAATTCCCTAAAAACAGAGGTATCTGGACGCCATTCCTTCCAAATAGAGGTAATAGGACACACACACACACACACACACACACACACAGAGATCCCAAAGGGTTCCATATCCATAAGCTTTGAAAATGCTGGGTTAGTAAGTTACATGAGTTTCTTTATTGTAGGACTTCTTAGGTCCTTTAATAGCATTGTGATTCTCCATCAGGAACCTTTATTATACAGAATTTCCTAAGTTTATTTGAGATGTTTTGTGGAGATTAATATTGCCCTAAACTTGGGTTCTGAAAAACACAGACCTAGATAGTCACCATTAGCGTCTGAGCTTAGGAGAAAGGAGCCAAGAAAATCACCTACAAGTTCTCGTATAACTATAAGTCAAAAGAGCAAAAAGAGGCCCAACAATTTGCTACCATCTCCTAAATTTAAAAAATGATCTCAAAGGCTGGGTATAGTGGCTCATACCTGTAATTCTAGCATTCTGAGAGGCTGTGGCAGGAGGACTGCTTGAGCTCAAGAGTTGAGACCAGCCTGAGAAAGAGCAAGACCCTGTCTATACCAAAAATTAAAAAAAAGATGCTGTAGCAGGGGCCTGTAATTCCACCTTCTAGGGAGGCTGAGGCAGGAGGATCACATGAACCCAGGAGTTTGAGGTTGCTGTGAACTAGGCTGATGTTACTGCACTCTAGCCTGAGTGACAAAGCAAGACTCTGTCTCAAAGAAAGAAAAAAACAAGAAAAAGAAACATAGATACTTTTTAAAAACTCAACTTGGCACCCATAGCACAGTGTTTACAGCACCAGCCACATCCATGGAGGCTGGCAGGTTTGAACCCAGCCCAGGCCAGCTAAACAACAATGATAACTGCAACCAAAAAAATAGCCAGGCGTTGTGGTGGGTGCCTGTAGTCCCAGCTACTTGGGAGGCTGACACAAGAGAATCTCTTAAGCTCAAGAGTTGGAGGTTGCTGTAAGCTGTGATGCCATGGCATTCTACCGAGGGCAACATAATGAGACTCTGTCTCAAAAAAAAAAAAATCTTATAAATTCCCCTTACATTCTAAATTACTAATAATTGTTTCAGAATCCAATAATATCAGAGCTAAGAGGGAAAACCTGGAGATCACTCCATCCTTTCATTTTATAGATATGAAAACTGGCCTAAAGAGAGAAAGGAAATTGCCCAAAGTTAATTAAATTGCAAAATATAATTAGAATCAGGTTTCCTGACTTTCTGTCCACTGATTTTTCTCCTGCCCTGTGGTACCTCACCATCTGACTGAATCCACATACTAGCAATGGGCTGCTATTACATGATTTTGACAAATCTGCCTATCATCAAAAATGAAATCTGATAGTCATGTTATCTCAAAAAAAAACTCAATATGATGAAACTTCAATATGATAAAATAAATCAGTCATTGGTGTTTGAAGGAGTAGAAGTTGATCTGTGATTTCAATACTGGATTCTTAACTTATTTCTGAACCCACAGACTCATGATGCCTTTCTTGAAAACTGAATGATAGATTGCAGAGATGGCATAGTCCATCTCTCTTTTCAAAGTTTTTGTATTGTTTAAACAAATAAGCTAGGAGTGAGCCACTGTGTCTATAATCCCAACACTCTGGTGGATTGCTTGAGCTCAGGAGTTCTAGACCAGCCTGAGCAAGAGGTGCACCCTGTCTCTACTAATAATAGAAAAATTAGCTGAGCTTGTGGCAAGTGCCTACAGTCCCACCTATTCTGGAGGCCAAGGCAGGAGCATTACTTGAACCCAGAAGTTTGAGGTTGCTGTGAGATATGACGCCATTCCATTCTATCTGGGGCATAGAGTGAGACTCTTTCTCAAAACAAATAAATCAAAATAAAAAAAAATAGATCAAGGATTATAAAAGATTAAAAGTGAAGATCTCATTCCTACCTCTGTCTCCCATCCTTTCATTTACCACCATCCCTCTCCATATAGTTACCCATTTGTATTTATGTTTCCTTCTGGAGTCCTTTCTGCAAATGGAAACAAATATGGATATAGAGACTTATTTTTCTCCTTTTTTTTTTTTTTCCAGTTTTTGGCCAGGGCTGGGTTTGAACCCACCATCTCCGGCATATGGGGTTGGCACCCTACTCCTTTGAGCCACAGGTGCTGCCTTCTTCTTCTTCTTCTTTTTTTTTGAGATAGTGTCTCTCTCTGTCGCCCTGGGGTCATCAGAGCTCCCTGCAACCTTAAACTCCTGGGCTCAAGCGATCCTCCTGCCTCAACCTTCTGGGTAGCTGGAACTATGGGACTATAGGCCCATGCCACCACACCTGACTGTTTCTGGGTTTTGTAGGGATGGGGTCTCATCCTTGCTATGGCTGGTCTCAAACTCCTGAGCTTAAGTGATCCTCCCCCTCAACCTCCCAGAGTACTAGGAGTGAGCCACTGTGCCTGGTCACTTTTCTCCCTTTTTTACACAAAATGGCACAATATTTTTATTGGGTAAGTCTCTTCCTCTTTTGACCTCGTTTCCTGATTTATGAAGAAAGGGGATTGCACTAACTTGTCACACTCTCCTCCCTTCTCTCTGACATTCTCAAATGCTGAGAATGCATCAAGCCCCCTGCTACTCACTCTGCCTCCCTTAACAATGTTTGGCTTTTTGGAAAGTCACACTTGTGTGGCTGGTTTTTTCAGTGACCTCAAATTTAAGCGTTCAGGGTGTGGTTTGCAGACACTGGTATTTCATGCTTTAAGAAAATCCAGCACACAAATGTCAACATTTCCAAAGCAAATTAGGGAGTGGCTTTTGCATTACAAATGAACCTTGCAAAATGATTCACCAAAGTCTTTTATGTATTTGCACGTATTTATTCATTAAATAAATAATACTTAGTATGAAATTCAAAAGAGTATACAATGAAAACCTTTTGCCTGATCCCCAGCCGCCAGCTTTCCTCCTCATGGGCCTCTCACCTCTCTCACCAGTTTCCTGTGTATTCTTCCATATTCTTTGCATATGCAAACAATATCCTTCTATATTCTTTTTTTGTTGTTGTTAAATAGCCCTCTAAACATTCTGTTTTGCACCTTATTTTTTGTTGAAAAATATATCTTGGGAGGCCAGGTACGGTGGTTCATGCCCATCATCCTAGCACTCTGGGAGGTCAAGATGGGTGGATTGCCTGAACTCAGGAGTTTGAGACCAGCCTGAGCAAGAGCAAGACCTCATCTCTAAAAATGGCCAGGTGTTGTGGCTGGTGCCTATAGTCCCAGCTACTTGGGAGGCTGAGAGCCAAGAGAATTGCTTGAGTACAAGAGTTTGAGATTGCTATGAGTTATGTTGTCATGGCATTCTACCAAAAGTATCAAAGTGAGGCTTTGTCTAGAAAGAAGAAAGAGAAAACAGAACAAATAGCTATATCTCATTCTTTTTTTTAAGGGTTGCATAATTTCCTGTTGATGGATACATCAAAATGAATTTAACTTAAAATGAGTTATTTTTCATGATGAACTCAACTATTCCATGGGCAGTCTGATTCAATCCCTGCAGCCTGCAGGCCTGTTTTCAATTGCACTCTCTTGTAGGAAACAAGATGGGGGGAGTGCTTCCCTCTATGCACAGTGCACAGTTAGAGCAGGCATCAGCACCTACCGACAGATACGGGCCAGACAGAAACTCAAGTCTTTTTGCCTCCTAAGTCTCAGGGTTGACTCTCAGACTACCTCAAGATTCTCAGTTTAATCTTCCTAATTTTTATTTTTATTTATTTTTGAGACTGAGTCTCACTATGTCATACTCAATAGAGTGCTGTGATGTCATAGCTCACAGCAACCTCAAACTCCTGGGCTCAAGTGATTCTCTGATCTCAGCCTCCTGAGTTGCTAGGACTACAGGTGCCCACCACAATGCCTGGCTATTTTTACAGCCAGGGTCTCACTCGTGCTCAGGCTGGTCTTGAGCTCCTGAACTCAAGCAATCCACCCATCTCAAACTCCCAAAGTTCTGAGATTACAGGCGTGAGTCACTGTGCTGGTCCAAATCTTCCTAATTTTTATTATTTTATTTTATTTTATTTTACTTTTTAGAGACAGAGGCTCTCTTTGTCGCCCCTGGTAGAGTGCTGTGGCATCATAGCAAGTTCACAGCAAACTCCTGGGCAATTCTCTTGTCTCAGCCTCCCGAGTAGCTGGGACTATAGGCACCCACCACAATGCTCAGCTATTTTTTGTTGCAGGCTGGGTTTGAACCCTCCACCCTCGGTATATGGGGCCGGCATCCTACCCACTGAGCCACAAATGCCACCTCAAATCTTCCTAATTTTTAGAATAATATTTTCCATTTCCTTATTTTTACAAAATGCTTCTCTCTCCTTCTCCCTCCTTATTACCGAAAACTGAACAATCTATGCAGCTTTTCTTCTTAAGCACCAGCATTTTAAAACTAGCCTCACTCTCCAAGACTGTTACTTAAACTGGCTGATAATCACTAGCCACGTTCCCTAGTCCCCTACCCTTAGCAGATCCTATCAGCTTCCATTTCATATGCACGCATGGGGGTCCCCAGTTCTGCCCTCACAACCATAGAACCCCTTTGTAGTCACACACCCCTTTGTAGTTCATATCAGAACAGGAAGAACTGTGATCAGAGGCAGGGGATGATGAGATATTGATCTCTCAGGCCTCAGGATAGCCAAAGGGCTCAGGCAGCCTTGAGTAGCCTCATCATTCATTTACCTTGGGGGATGTACAAGTGATGGTATTTTTTAATGCATGACAGTGCATAAAAGAAGCCCTGATGGGCTCAGTGCCTATAGCTCAACCGGCTAAGGCGCCAGCCACATACACCTAAGGTGGCGGGTTCGAATCCCCAGCCCGGACCCTCCAAACAACAATGACGGCTGCAACCAAAAAATGGTCGGGCGTTGTGGCGGGTGCCTGTGGTCCCAGCTACTTGGGAGGCGGAGGCAAGAGACTCGCTTGAGCCCAGGAGTTGGAGGTTGCTGTGAGCTGTAATGCCACAGCACTCTGCCCAGGGGGACAGCTTGAGGCTCTGTCTCAAAAAAAAAAAAAAAAAGAAGGGAACAAATTCCTCGCTTAGAGCTCTTACCCCGTAGCAGGGCAAGGTACTCCGTTTCAGCAGTTGCAGCCCAAGGTATTTCCTTTTAGGCCACTTAGCTGACATGGGTGACCTAAGCCCCTTTCAGTGCCACATCTTAAAAATCTAGCAAGAAAAAAAAAATCACTTCCTATCATAGTTGGAATCGTGTAAAACTTACAATTTGCTAACTGAATAATCTCCCCAACCTTCAATCCATCTCGTCCCTTGCCCAAATCTGTCTACTGCTTTCAGGCCACGTTATCTGACACAATTTCTGAATTCTGAGAAGTAGGGCTTGGGCCCTACTCTCAAAGCCAGTGGGAACAACACCTGAAGCCATGTTTGAATGCCTCCCTCATTCAATCCTTCTTCAGTTTCAATACTTGTCCTCTTGCTCTCTTGCTTGTTCCACTTCCTCTTCTGGAAAATGAGAATGATACTAGAGATTGCTTAAACAAACGAAGATGAATGAAGTTACACACTAATTGGCTAAAAGCCAAGTCTTTTGAAAACAGCAAAAATAACCTGCTTGTAGTATGATTCTCCGGCCCTAACTTTAGCAGCATCTCAAATGTGACATTTCTATTTGCATTGCAACTGGAAAGGACTAGAAACATGTACATTTGATTGGCAAAGTTTAGAAAAAAGACCTGGTACGTATACGTTCCTCATTAGATTCTTATTGCCTTATTACACCTCTCTGCGGAAAAGATACTTAAAAGCAATTCCAGAAGAGGGCAATGTTCCTGAGGCTAATTCTGCTAATAAATTTTCCAAACACCAAAAATTCACACTAACTCCACATTATTTATTCAAAAGAACTCTCATGCCGAAGTCTGAGAACTGATGACCTTAGGGAAACATTGGACTTGCGCCGATTCCCCTTATAAATATTACTGTAATTTTCCTTTTCATGAGAAATCTGAAACTATTCTATCTGATGTTTGACATAAGTCTTCTTTGGGGCCTTAGGTTTCTGGGAAATGTCTTTGTACCATGCCAGAGTCTTGGTTTAATTGTGCTGACAGTTCACAAACTTTTGAGACTGGCTTGCCCCTTGAGACTGAAATATTGATGTTATTTTAGATGGGTGCTTGGCTACAAAGATTACCATTTGGTCTGCAGAGAGAAGGACTTAGGAAAACACACTCAATTGTTCTTCCCTCTCTCAAATGCTCAAGGCGAAGAGCTGACTCCTGAAGCCATGGATCATAAATCACTCTGTTGACTGTCCTGCAATTTCAGATGTAGGACCCTCCAGAAACCTGGAGTAAAGAACTAAACCTTCCCACTGAAAACTGCATGGTTATCTCAGAGACCCTTCCTAGAAAGAAACTGTTCAAACTCAAGTGAAAAAAAAAAGGAAAAAGAAAAGCACTTTCTTCCTAGAAAAATTTAATTCCATTCCAAAGAATCCTACCCCCAAATATCCTATGGAAATCATTTTGAGAGAGTCCTACTTAAGAGAATTCAGAGGAACTTACGGTAGCAAGTTCACTGTGCTGCTCCGAATGTGCACAGTCTGTCCCAGCCAGGCACATTGTAGTAAAAAGTGACCTGCCAATAGTACTGGCAAATCTCAAGGAGAATTTTGCCTGAAGATTTCAAAAAGGCAAACCTAGGTTCCATTAACCTCTCCAACTCTATAAAATTATCACCTGGGTGAACATCTGTTTATTTGTTTGCTTTGTTTTGCCTGCCAACATCACTTCCCCTTTCTTTTGGCTAAAAATGCTAAAGCAATGCACTTGTGATCCTAGTTTAGACAATCGTGTTTTCTCTCCTGCAGTTTTAATTTTCAGAAAAGTGACAAAAGACCAGGAATGGTTGGAGTGCAGTCCTTTTAAAATAGCCCAGTAGAGAAACTGCCCATTAATTCCCGCTGGTTAAATCCTGGGAACTTCCCTGGTCTCTGCCCTTTCTGAAACCTGGACACTCAGCTTGTCCTTAGATTTTATGAGCTTAAGTTAACCAAGTTGGCTGCTACCAAAGCACCCTAACTGAAACTTTCCCGGAATATGAAGGAATTATTTGAATCCTTATGGGTGAATGACCATTGGGATTGTCACACATATACTGCTGGCCAGAAAACAAAAACAAAGCCTACTTAAAAAAAAAAAAAGTCTATAAAAGATATCATGTTCCAAGTTGGAAGAATAAAGATTAGGTCCACTCTCTTCTCAAAAATCATCTCAAAACAAGGAAAATGGGGAACAAAAACAATACTATATTTTTGATGATGCTATAATCATCTATAGCCCTGAATCAAAATGGTAAAGGTAAATAGGAGAAGTGTAGGTTACTTAGCTAAGATGGGGAAGGTCAAATCCAGTGCCGAAATGGTGAGGTGCAGGGATGGAGGGAGATATGGCTTTGACAAACAAACCCTGGGAAACTCAATCAAGCGTCTGTTAGGGATGAGGCCAGGCCACTGAAAAGACCTGTATGAATATCTTTTTTTGTTTGTTTCTTTGTTTAAGTAGTAAATTTTATCAATGTTAATGGCTTATCACCCATTCTCTACAAAGTCTCTAAACATTAGAACTACATATAGGTAATACTTCCCAATTCACCTATTAACCAGTATTACCATAATAACAAAAGCAGACAAATGAATCCCAAATATTGAAGACTATCAACCAATACTCTGTAAATATAGACACAGAAATTCTCAGAAACACTAGCAAGCTGACTCCAGAAACATAAAAACATGACTATATACAGGTAGCATTATTTCATGAAATACAATGCTGGTTTAATTGCCTAATCTCAATCAAGGTATTGTACAATATTATTTCAATAAACAGGAAAACATTTGCCAAATATAACACCCATTTGTGATAGAAATCACAGAACTTTACTAATATAAAGGAACTGCTGATACATGCTATCCAGCTGATAAAGGACTGACAACCAGAATCTACAAAGAATCAAGCAAGCCAGTAAGAAACAACCACACAACCCCATTCAAAAGTGGGCAAAAGATATGAACAGAAGCTTTTCAAATGAAGATATACTAATGGCTGACAAACTCATGAAAAATGCACAATGTCTCTACTCATTAGGAAAATGCAAATCAAAAACCACACTGAGATATCACCTGACCCCAGTGAGAATGGCTCCTACTGAAAAGTCCCAAAGCAACAGATGCCAGCATGGATGTGGAGAGAAAAACACTCTTATACATGGTTGGTAGGACTGCTAACTAGTAGAATTTCTATGGAAAATTATATGGAGATACTCAAAGAACTTACATCAGATCTACCATTTGATCCAGCAATGCCACTGCTGGGTCATTTTATAAAAGGACACCTGCACTCCATTGTTTATGACAGCACAATTTGCAGTTGCAAAGACATGGAAACAAGCCACGTGCCCAGCAATATATGAATAGATTAATAAAATGTGGTATATGCATACCCTGGAGTACTACTCAACCATGAAAAACATGGCAATCTAGTATCGTTAGTGACAACCTGCATGGAACTAGAAACCATTCTTCTGAGTGGAACCTCCCAAGAGTGGAGAAACAAACACTTGTACTCAATACCAAATTGAAACTAATCATTCAGCACTTAAATGCACATGTAGACGTAAATCTCAATGAAAATCAAGCTGAGGGGAAAGGGAGATGTGTCAGTTCACACCTATCAGGTACAGTGCACACTATCTGGATAAAAGGCACACATAACTTTGACTCAATCTGTACAAAAATGAAGTACATAAACAAAACACGTATACCCTCCTAATATTCTGAAATTTTTTATAAAGATAAAAGAAAGAAAAGGACGCTCTTGAAAGTCTTTATAAGGAAAGTCTGTCTCAGATCCGGTCCTGCCCCACCCTACACTGTCAGGAACTCTCCCTCTCCAACTCCTGCAGAAGATGAGGGATTTTCTTTCTGGCAGTGTTTCTTTCCACCTAGAGAAATGGAACAAGAGATTCCAGCCACGAAGCACAGAGAAAGATGGTGGTGAAGTTCTGCAGAGTAAACAGATAATGCCTTTGGACTCTTCCTTCACCGAAGGTAGAGGGAAGAGAAATAAGAAAATGCCCAAAAGCTTTGAGCATGACCGCAAATGTATTGACACGCTTTTTGTGAAGTTATTGGAAAGTATGAGATGGCTTCATCATACGATCTTACAAAACTAAACGGATGAAGAAATGAAGTCACTACCATAATATTACCTCCGAGAAGAAGAAAAAGTTGTACAATAGGAAAAATAATCATAGCATAGTGCTTGGCGTAGTGGGAAAATATTAGCATAGTCATAACAATGGAAAGACTGAATATCATAGTTGAGCAGAAATTGAGGACGAGGTAGAAAGAAGTGACTACATAATATGTAAAACTGATCAATCAAAAGACTGAAATACAGAGTTAATGCCAAAAGATACATATGCAATGGATAGCAAAAAAATAATAAGGAAAATGCTACCTTGAAAAAAATACAAAGTGTGTCAGCTTTAAATCATACACAAATTTTCACACAAATATTCCAGCCACTGAAGAAAGCATTTTATGACTATACTAGTCTGTGGGCTAGTGAGGAGAGAATTGTGAGCCAACTGCCGATATTTCCCCTTGCTTCTCACAGCTTCAGATTAAACCATCTTTTATTTAATTATTTTAAGAAGATCTTTTTGAACTTTTTTTTTGTAAAAGCTGTATCTTTTATTGATACACACATAGCAATCTATAGTTTTTGTTTCAAAGAATGTATTTTTGGTATATTCCATCTTCTTTGTTTTATAATGCTTAGAGTTCAATACCCCATCTATGGGTTTCCAACTTATTTTTTTCTCTGCTGCATGTTGGAAGAATTGTCTTGGGTCACATATTAAATACGCTAACAAAAGCAAATCCAAAAAAAAGGATCTGTGCTTACTTTTTGCAATATCCAACACCACAGATAAGCAAAAAAGGTCCTCACAAAATCAGCATGCAGCCCACAGGACACCCCAGCAGTCTATTCTATACATGGAGAGTATACGACCTCTATACCTATGCATAGTATACATGTTAATATTAGGTTCATATTCCATTAGATTGAAAACTCTTAGAACAAGAATGAGAAATAGCCTTATAATAGAAGGTTGCACAGAACAGTTCTGTATGTACTTGTAAACTACATTAGGCTGTCTTTCACTTTTATTTCTTTTTTTCATTATAATTCTTTGTATTTTATTTCAAAATAGTATGAGGGTACAAATTTTTAGATTACATTATTCCACTTCCAAGGTAAAGTTCAAGTTGTAGTTGAGCCCTGTTCTGTACACCCTCACATTGTTGTGCACATTAGGAGAGATCTCCCCCATTGCCCTCCCTCCTACTGCCAGCCGTGCCCTCCCCTCTCCCTCCCTGCCCCTCCCTTTTGCTAGACTCTGTGTATCATTCATGTGGACATGTAGTTGTTTACATGTTTGTTTCATATTAGCATAGAGTACATTGGATTTTTTTTTCCATTCTTAAGATACTTTACTAAGAAGAATGTGTTTCAACTCCATCCAGGTAAACGTAAAGGATGTAAAGCTTCTCTCTTTTCTTAGGGCTGAACAGTATTCCATGGTATACATACACCACGGTTTGTTAATCCATCATGGGTTGATGGGCATTTGGGTTGCTTCTATGACTTGGCAATTATGAATTGTGCTACAATAAACATTCTGGTGCAAATGTCGTTGTGGTAAAATGATGTTTGTTCATCTGGGTAGATATCTAGTAATGGAATTGCAGGATTAAATAGAAGGTCAGCTTTTAGTTCTTTTCTTTTTTTTTTTTTTGAGACGGAGCCTCAAGCTGTCCCCCTGGGTAGAGTGCCATGGCATCACAGCTCACAGCAACCTCCAACTCCTGGGCTCAAGCGAGTCTCCTGCCTCCGCCTCCCAAGTAGCTGGGACCACAGGCACCCGCCACAATGCCTGGCCATTTTTTGGTTGCAGCCATCATTGTTGTTTGGCGGGCCTGGGCTGGGGATTCGAACCGCCACCTTAGGTGTATGTGGCTGGCGCCTTAGCCACTTGAGCCACAGGCCCCGAGCCCTGAATTTTTAATCCCAAAGTATCAGCCATCCTGCCAATTCTTTCAGGATATTGGAACACATGAATTTTTTTTATCTGTTTTGGCAAATGAATATTTTAAAACACAAATTATTTATTGGGACTTGAAAACCTTCACTTTCATTCCTTCAAGTGAATAGTGATTCAGTCCTGCCTGCAATAAATCTTTGATCAGTTTTTAAAGTAATTTTTTTTTTTTTTGAGACAGACCCTCAAGCTATCCTCCTGGGTAGAGTGCCATGGCATCACGCTCACAGCAACCTCCAACTCCTGGGCTCAAGCGAGTCTCCTGCCTCAGCCTCCCAAGTAGCTGGGACTACAGGCGCCCGCCACAACGCCCGGCCATTTTTTGGTTGCAGCTGTCATGGTTGTTTGGCGGGCCCGGGCTGGGGATTTGAACCTGCCGCCTTAGGTGTATGTGGCTGGCGCCTTAGCTGCCTGAGCCACAGGTGCCGAGCCTAAATTAATTTTTATAAAGTGAATTATATTTAATGTTCTGAGCCTTAGATTCCAAGGAATCCTGTAATTTAGACTTTCATGATTATGGTCATGTTAAAAATTTGAAGGAAGTTCTTAATTCTGTGAAAGTAGAAAATAAACTATAAAAGGTAAGTCTAAAATGTGTTAAAAATGTCCAAACATGGGACTTAAGAAAACATGCGAAAAGGCAAATTAACTAAAATTATACTATGGGAAAATGTATGTTTACTTTCTGATGTAAAGTTTGCAGCAGGAGATGAAATGTCTGTGTGCGTGGCAGTTGATAAAGCAATTTTTTTCTTTCCTGTTTTTAACATTTTTCTTCTTCATTAAGCTAGTCTATAAATAAATATACTTCATCTCCCTAGGTTTTAATTCTGTCAGTCTTAAATTTCTTGTAGGTCTTTATGTGTTAATTATTCGAATTGAACCAAATACATTTGAAGCAGAATAACTTAGTTGAATTTCATTTAATTATCCAAGTAATCTCCCAGAAGGGATTCAGTTTTTTCCCAGTGGTATAACTGATCTTTCAAAATCTTTGTAAAAAATGGTTGAGGTACATAATGTGGTTTGATATTATCTCAGATACCTTAGTTTCCTACTTTTCTATGGGTCTGTCTCCAAGCATATGTATTTCCTACTCTTCTGTTTCTGTGCCTGTCTAAATGGTTCTCTAACAGGTGGTGGACAGCAAAGATTCCGGTGCCACACTGCCTGTCCAGCTTTGTTATATTTGTTGAATCTCTTTGTGTTCCCTATTAAAATGTATAAGGAAAATAATTCAGGACACAGAAACCATCTCAGGCTGTTCCAACACTAAAAAAAAGTACAGAAGAATGTCACATATTTCCTCTCCCTCCCTCTTCCAAACCCAACAGTAGCCGCTTCCTCATTTTTAATTTATATGTGCCTTGGTTTTCATTCTTGCTTGTCTCTAATCCTGTTTTTAAAAAGATTCTCCCACCTATGTTCATAATTAGGTTTCGGTTAAAAAAAGAACAGTAAACAGAAGCACAGTTCCGTACATTTCTATTTTTTTTATCATAACCATTTACCTTATTAAGTATGTACTACTACCATAAACTGTGTGTGGTCTTACAGCTCCTACATTTGTAAGATTATAAGTTCTAGCTTTGACCTAATTCTTTTTTTTGTTATTGTTGCAGTTTGGCCAGGGCCAGTTTCAAACCTGCCACCCTTGATATATGAGGCCTGTGCTCTACCAACTGAGCCACAGGTGCCGCCCAGGCCTAATTCTTCTGGAAATACATTATTTCAGTTCATCTTATTGGTAATAAGGGATGTCCAACTTGCAACCAAGGGCCATATGTTGATTTTGTGAGGACTTTTTTTTTTAATATGTGGTGTTGGATATTCAGAAGATTGCACAGACCTTTTTTATTGCTAGTCAGCATTCCTTTTTTTCTTTTTGCTAATCAGCTTTTACTAGTGTTTGTGCATTTAATGTGTGGTCCAAGCCAACTCTTATTCTTCCAATGTTGGGCAGAGAAAAGATACACCTGAAATTATTCTAATACCTTTGGTTTTCAAAATATGTGCTTAGGTTTAACAGGAGGCTAAAATTTAGTGTCTTAGGGATTGTTACTTAAAAATAACTTTAATGTAGGCTCGGTGCCCGTAGCACAGTGGTTACGGCACCAGCCACATGCCCCGAAGCTGGCAGGTTTGAACCCAGCTCCGGGCCTGCTAAACAACAACTACAACAAAAGAAAAATAGCCAGGCGTCTGTAGTCCAAGCTACCTGGAGGCTGAAGCAAGAGAATCGCTTAAGCCCAAGAGTTCGAGGTTGCTATGAGCTTTGACACAATGGCACTCTACTGAGGGTGACATAGTGAGATTCTTTCTCCAAAATAATAATAATAATTTCAGTGTAATTTAAAATTTTTTTCTTTATAAGCTATATAATTTTTATCATTCAGCGGTATTTCTGGGTATTTGTGTTTTAATACTAGTCTTGTGCCCCCTCCCTGATTTTTTTTCAGATATATTTTTACAAGGGAAACGGTTCCATGAAGACTTGGAATACATACTTTCACCTTCACCCCAGGGAAACGTGAAAGAGAGAGGTGAAAATCTCCTTGAATCTGGTTACATCCAAAGTGTCCAGCATATTCTGAAAGATGTCAGTGGAGTTCGAGCCCTCGAAAGTGCTGTTCAACATGAAACCTTGAAGTATTCAGGTCTGCTGGACTGTGTGGCTGAATATCAGTAAGTATGAAATTGTTTCTGTCCTATTGTGGAGGTGAGTTAGTGCAGGTTGGGACCTGTCAAAAGGTACTTTTCCTCTTAATTTCTGCTTCAAGGTATGCCTACAGGGACTGCTTCGTCTGCGTCTTTAAAGTCAAAACCTATGTGATAGGTAAAAGAATTGGGTGTGGGGCAAAAGATTTGGACATATATAAGGGAGTAGCCACATAATACTTGTCAACCAGTATTCCAAAGTCACTCATTGGTGGAGAGGAAAGGTGTATTGTACTTCTCAATTATCTCTAGCATGGCCTGTTCCCCCCCAGCCCCCCGCCCCCTGTACCTCCTCCCTTCCTCCCAAGCAGGATACCAGCCATAAGCTGTATGTTGCAGTTTAATTTCTGTATTTTCTTCCTGTTAAAGATAACACCATGAACTGCTGGTTCAGAAAATCACCTCTTTTCCTGGCTTCCAGGCAATGGTTGACGTGGATAGGAACTCTGAACTTACTAAGCTTTCTGCAGTTTTTTTTTTTTTTCTTTTCAGTTTGAGCATTCTGGGACTTGGAGTTCTTTAAATTGCTGCTATTACTGTTCTTGCCAGTACTCCAGATTCCAAAGGCAGCTATGACCTGTAGGTGTCCCTATGCCAAATAAAGCAAGGGAATAATACGAACAAGATGGGGAGAAAAATTTGTGTATGTAAAGCCTGGAGCTCTAGTTAAAATTTAAGTAAGAAAGATGAGTGCAGTGGCTCACACCTATAATTCTAGCACTCTGGGAGGCCAAAGCATGTGGATTGCTTAAGCTCAGGAGTCCGAGACCAGCCTGAGCAAGAGCAAGAGCAAGAGCAAGATCCCATCTCTACTAAAGATAGAAAAAGTAGCCAGATATAGTACAGATACCTGTAGTGCCAGCTACTCGGGAGACTGAGGCAAGGAGATCTCTCGAGCCCAAGAGACTGAGCTTGCTGTGAGCTATGATAATAGCTAGGGTGACAATAAGACTCTGGTCTTTAAAAAAAATTATTTTTTTTTTTTTAAGTAAAAAGCTTAACAGATATTCGTTAGTCAGGAAACTGTTTTACCTATCTGAGAAGGAAGAGCCCTGTATGCCAAGAAATTTAATAGGCTATTCTGGGCCACTCTTTATATTATCAGGGGAACCATACAATCACTTACACCCAATGCCCAGAAGAAATTCCTGACACCAAATACTTTTCATAGGGATTTTACATGTATATCCATAGCACTGCTATTTGTTTTTTGTTCTTTAAGTCAGAGCATCCACATTGAGAATATAAACATTTTTGAAGCTAACATTTTAGAAATTTTAAAGGAATTTTTAATGGGTAGTGTGTACACTTCGTTAATTAAAGCTATTAAAAGTGAATCCCCTACACCCACTCTCTATTTTTTTTCCTACTCTGTATTTAACCTCTGTTTAAAAAGTTCTTATGTTCCTAAGATATTTTATAACTCTGTGTATATCATTTGTCCCTGCCTATGCCTCTTAATACACCCAGTCTCTCCAAAAATATATTTTTTAAATTAGCCAGGCATGGTGGTGCATGCTTGTAGTCCCAGCTGCTGGAAGGCCAAGGTAGGAGGATCACTTGAAGCCCAGGAGTTTGCGGTTACAGTGAACTACAATGATACTACTGCACTCTAGACAGAGTGAGACTCTCTCTCAAAAAAATAAAAAAATTGTGTTTTAGAGATCTTTTCTTAATCAGTTTATATAGATCTGCAATCTGCAACATTCTTTTCATTTAATAATTTTTGACCACTCAGAATTAATAATTAATAACACTGTCACATTTGCTTCCCTTTTATTAAAAAATAAATATTACAAATTAGGCTCAAGTTCCTTGAATCCTTGAATCACCTCCTCCTTCCCCTCTTAATCCCCTGGCCAAAGAGATTCACTGTTGTAAATTTGGTACTAAGTCCTTGCAGTCTATTAAACTTCTTAACACACATGTGCCACACTTAGAAGACACACACAGCACTTAGGTGTTGTTACACACAGAACTGTAAGAGTCACAATAAATGGAAATCTCTAAACATACAATATCTCAAAGCGGGTAAAATATTGGGCTCAGGAGCCAGGCTGCCTACTATTAGATTCTGGTTTTTCATTTAACCTTAGGCTAGTTACTTAGTCTCTCTATACCTTAGTTTATTCATTTGTAAAATAAGATAAATGATAGTACCTATCTCAGGGTTGTTGTGAAAAGCAAATGAGATACTCCCTGAACAGAGTTTAAAAAGCATGTTATTTAATATTTTTAAATACTTATTGGCTAGGGATGATGGCTCACTCTCGTACTCTGGGAGGCCAAGGAGGGTAGATGACCTGAGCTCTAGAGTTTGAGACCAGCCTAAGCAAGAGCAAGACCCCCATATATACTAAAAACAGAAAAATTAGCTGGGTGATGTGGCAGGTGCCTGCAGTCCCTGCTACTTGAGAGGCTGAGGCAAGAGGATCATTTGAGCCCAAGAGTTTGAGGTTGCTGTGAGCTATGACTTCATCCACTCTACCCATCTGTCTATTCAATAGATGTTAGTCGTGCTATTTGGATCTCATTCTCTCTTGACTGGTGTTTGGTATTCCTTTGTATGAGCCTCTTAACTACAATTTTAACTTAAATTTATGCTACTAAGAATTTAAAAAAAATTTTTTTTTCCAGAAAGAGTCTCACTTTGTTGCCCAGGGTAGAATGCTATGGTGTCATCATAGTTCACAGCAACCTCAAACTCTTGGCATTGAGCAAACCTCTTGTCTCAGCCTACCCAGTATCAGGGACTAAAGGCATGTGCCAGCCACTGTATCTGGCTAGTTTTTCTGGGGCTTTTTTGTCTTTTTGTTTTGTTTTGTTTTTTAGTAGAGCCAGGGTATCACCCATACTCAGGCTGGTCTCAAACTCCTGAGCTTAAGCCACCAAGCTAGGCCAAATTTTTTGATTGACAAATAATGGTATATATTTATGGGGTATAATGTAATATTTTCATATATGTACACATGTGGAAAGATTAATTCAGGCTAATTAACATAAGTAGTACATGTATCTATCGCCTTGCCTACTTACCACATTTTCTTTTTTTTTTTTGAGACAGAGTCTCACTGTGTTGCTCTCGGAAGAGTGCTGTGGCATCACAGCTCACAGCAACCGCAAACTCTTGGGCTTAAATGATTGTCTTGCCTCAGCCTCCCAAGTAGCTGGGACTACAGGCATCCACCACAACACCTGGCTATTCTTTTTGGTTGTAGTTGTCATTGTTGTTTGGCAGGCCTGGGCTAGATTCAAACCTGCCAGCCTTGGTGTATGTGGCTAGTGCCGTAACCATTGCAGTACAGATGCCGGGCCTACCACATTTTGCTGATAAATGCTTTTCTTTTCTTTGGAGACGGAGTCTTGCTTTGTCACCCTTGGTAGAGTTGCTTTGGCATCATAGCTCGCAACAACCTCAAACTCCTGGGCTTAAGCGATTCTCCTGCATCACTCTCCCAAGTAACTGGGACTACAGGCACTTGCCATAGCACCTGACTATTTTTAGAGACAAGGTCTTGCTCTGGCTTAAGCTGGTCTCCAACCTGTGAGCTCAGGCAATCCACCCTCCTCAGCCTCCCAAGTGCTGGGATTACACTCGTGAGCCATTGTGCCCAGCTCTGATGAGACCTTTTAAAACCTACTCACTATAACCTGTAGGCTCAAGAAATCCTCCCACCTCCGACCTCCTGAGTAGTTGGGATTACAGTATATACCCCACCCAACTAATTTTTAAAAATTTTTTTGTCGGGGCAGGGTCTTCCTCCTGGACTCAAGCAATTCTTCCACCTTGGCCTCCCAAAGTGCTAAGATTAGCCAGGTGTGGTGGCTCACACCTGTAATTCTAGCACTTTGGGAGGGTGAGACAGGTAGATTGCTTGAGCTGAGGAGTTCGAGACTAGCCTGAGTAAAAGCCCAGACCCTGTCTCTACTAAAAATAGAAAAACTAGCCAGGCTTTGTGATGGGCCCCAGTAGTCACAACTACTCAGGAGGCTGAGGCAGGAGGACTGCTTGAGCCCAAGAGTTTGAGGTTGCTGTGAGCTATGATGCCACTGCACTCTACCCAGGGCAACAGAATAAAACTTTGTCTCAAGGAAAAGACAAAATAAAGTGCTAGGATTGTAGGCGAGAGCCATTGTGCTTGGCCCCTTTAGCAGTTTTAAAACATATAATCCGTTTTTAACTGTGGTCACCATGCTGTGCAATGGGTAACTAAAACCTACTCCACCTGCCTTACTGAATCTCTGTAGCCTTTGACTAACATCTCCCCTTTCTTCTACTCCCCCCACCCCCCAGCAAGCCTCTAGTAACTACCATCTATTCTCTGCTTCTGAGTTCAACTTTTTTAGATTCTGCATGTAAGTGGGATCCTGAAGTTTTTGTCTTTCTGTGCCTGGCTTATTTCACTTAGCATAATGTCTTCCATGTTCACGCTTGTCAAAAATAACAGAATTCCATTGTTTTTAAAGGCTGTATAGTGTTTCATTGTTTCTTTTTTTTTTTTTAATTACATCATAGCTGTGTACATTAATGCAACCATGGGGTACAGTGTCCTAGTTTTACACACAATCTGAAATGCTTTCATCAAACTGGTCAACATAGCCTTCACGGCTGGGTTTGTTTTTGTTTTTGTTTTTGAGACAGAGTCTCAAGCTGTTGCCCTGGATAGAGTGCTGTGGCATTATAACGCAGAACAACCTCGAACTCTTGGGCTCAAGTGATCCTCTTGCCTCAATTTTTCTTTTCTTTTCTTTTCTTTTTTTTTTTTTTTTTTTTCAATTTTTAGTAGAGACGGGGTCTTGCTTTTGCTCAGGGTGGTCTGGAACTTGTAAGCTCAAGCAGTCCAACCACCTCGCCCTCCCCGAGTGCTAAGATTACAGGTGTGAGCCACCCTGCCCGTCCTGTGTAATTGTTTATATATGCCACGTTGTCTTTATCCACTGATGAATCCTGAGGTGGTTTCCATATCTTGGTTATTCTGAGTAATGATGGAATGAACATGAGGGTGTAGCTGTCTCTTCAACGTAGTATTTTCAATGTCTTTGGCTGTATACCCAGAAGTGGGATTACTGATCAGAGAGTAGTTCTATTTTTAGTTTTTTGAGGAACCCCCTCATGTTTTCTAAAATGGCTATACCAATTTACATTCCCACCAACAGTGGACCAGAATTCCCTTTTCTCCACATCCTCACCAACACTTGTTATCTTTTGTCTTTTTTAAATAATAGCTATTCTGACAAATGTGAGATGATAGCTCATTGTGGCTTTAATTTGCATTTCCCTGATGATTACAGATGTCGACCATTTTTCTCATATATTTGTTGGCCATTCAGATGAATTCTTTGGAGAAATATCTGTTTATCTCCCTTGCCAATTTGTTTTGTTTTATTTCTTTAGAGACAGGGTCTCTATATATTGCCCAGGCAATTCATAGGCATAGTCATAGCACCCTACAACCTTCAATTCCTTCCCTCAAGCAATCCTCTTAAGTAGCTGGGACGACAGGCCAGTGCTATCGTGCCCAGCTGCCTATTTTTAAATTGGATTGTTTTCTTGATATTTAGTTGTTTGAGTTGCTTATATATTTTGGATATTAGCCCCTTATCAAAGGTACTGTTCACAAATATTTTCTCCCATTTCGTTGGTTGTCTCTTCACTCTGTTAATTGCTTCCTTTGCTTTTTAATTTGATGCATTTGTCCATTTTTTGATTTTGTTTCCTGTGTTTGGGAGTTCTATCCGAGAAACCGTTGCCTAGACCCATGTCATGGAACTTTTCCCTACTCTGTTCTCTTTTAGTAGTTTTACAGTCTTATTTTTTTTTTTTTTTTTTTTGAGACAGAGTTTCACTGTGTCGCCCTTCATAGAGTGCTGCAGCATCATAGCTCACAGCTACCTCAAACTCCTGGGCTCAAGCGATCCTCTTTCCTCAGCCTCCTGAGTAGCTAGGACTATAAGTAGGGGCCCACCACAGCACTGGGCTATTTTTAGAGACAGAGTCTCACTCTTGTTCAGGCTGACCTCAAACTCCTGAACTCAGCCTCCCAGAGTGCTAGGACTACAGGTGTGAGATACTGCACCCAACCACAGTTCTAGGTCTTAACATTTAGGTCTTTACCTTTGAATTGACTGTTGTATAGGGTGTGAGATAGGGTCCAGTTCCATTCTTCTCCAAGTGGATTCCCAGCTTTCCTTTGTTAAAAATCAATTGACTATAAATACATGGGTTTATTTCTTGGCTCCCTCTTCTATTCCATTGGTCTATATGTCTATTTTTATGCCAATATCATGCTCTTTTATTACTGTACCTTATAATACACAGTCATATGTGGTATAACTATGTTTTAGTCAATAGCAGATCACATATACATAAAATTACAATGGAGCTGAAGAATTTCTAATGCCTAGTGATATCACAGCTATTGTAACATCATAGCATAACAAATTATTCATGTGTTCATGGCTATGCTGTTGTAAATAAATTTGCAGCACTGCCAATCATATGAAAGCATAATTATATACAGTACTTAGTACTTGATAATAAATGACTGTTACTAGTTCATATCTGTATTCCGAACCTGATCCTGAATGGCCCTAGGTTGATGTGTGTATTTGCTTCTTAAGTTTTTTTTTTTTAAATCTTTGTTTTTTATTTATTTTTATTTATTTATTTATTTTTGAAACAGAGCCTCAAGCTATCCCCCTAGGTAGAGTGCTGTGGCTTCACAGCTCACAGCAACCTCCAACTCCTAGGCTCAAGCGAGTCTCCTGCCTTAGCCTCCCAAGTAGCTGGGACCACAGGCGCCAGCCACAACTCCTGGCTATTTTTTGGTTGCAGCCGTCATTGTTGTTTGGCGGGCCTGGGCTGGATTCAAACCCGCCACCTTAGGTATATGTGGTTGGCACCTTAGCCACTTGAGCCACAGGCGCCAAGCCTGCTTCTTAAGTTTTTAACAAAAAGATGTAAGAAGTATGGCTCGGCCCCCGTGGCTCAGTGAGTAGGGTGCTGGCAGTATACATGGAAGGGTTTGAACCTGGCCTGGGCCTGCTAAACAATAATGACAACTGCAACCAAAAAATAGCCAGGCGTTGTGGCGGGCGCCTGTAGTCCCAGCTACTGGGGAGGCTGAGGCAAGAGAATTGCTTAAGCCCAAGAGTTTGAGATTGCTGTGAGCTATGATGCCACATCACTCTACCAAGGGCCATATAATAAGACTCTGTCTCAAAAAATTAAAAAAAAAAGATGTAGAAAGTAAAAATGCAAATAATTTTTTAAAATTGAAAAAAGCATATAGATAAGACTGAAGAAAAAATATTTCTGTGCACTTGTACAATGTGTTTGTGTTTTTCTTAAGTATTATTACAAAAGAGAAAAAATTTAGTTTATAAAGTAACTGTTAGCTAAGGTCAATTTATATTAAAAAAAGAAAAATAGGTTTTTAATTTAGTGTAGCTAAGTCTACAGCGTTTGTAAAGTCTGCAGTAGTGAATGGTAGTGTCCGAGGCCTTCACATTGACTCACCGCCCGCTCACTTGCTCGCTCGCCAGCCAGAGCAACTGCCAGCCCTGCAGGCTTCATTCATGGTAGGCGCCTGATGCGCGTGTGCCATTTTTCATCTTTTATATTGTATTTTTACCATGCCGTTTCTTTGTTTAGATACACAGATATTGCACATTGTATTGTAGTTGCTTACTATCAATTACTCACTATAGTAACATGCTGAATGGTTTTATAGCTGAGGAGCAATGGGGCTGAAGTGTGTAGTAGGCTACACCATCTGCGTTTGTGTAAATGCACTCTATGTTTGCAGTTGCCTAACAATACCGTTCTCAGAACGTATCTTTGTTGTTAACTGATACACAACTGTATTTTGAAATCAGGGACTGTGATGCCTCCATCTTTGTTCTTTTTGCTCAAGATTGCTATTCAGGGAGTTTTGTGGTTACATATGATTTTTAGTATTTTTTTTTTTGGTGTTTCTGTGAAAAATGCCATTGGAATTTTGATAGGGATTACACTGATGAATTAGTATGGAAATGTTAATAATATAAATTCTTCTGATCCATGAACACAGGCTGTCTTACTATTCGTATTATTGTCAATTTCTTTCATTAATGTTTTATAGTTCTCAGTACAGTACTAAGATTTTTCTTCACACTTTGAAGTTCTACAATTATACTACATTGCTTTAAACAGTGGCCTATGGCAGAAATCTTTTTAAAAGACATTTTGATTTCTTTAAGTGAAAGAACCAGAAATGGCAGCCACCTGCAGTTACTTAGGCCCTTTCCTCACTTACATAGGTTGATTTTACTTGTTATATTGATTACATATACAAATGATAATATTTTAGATATGTTGGGTCAAGTAAAATATTGAAATTTCACTTATTTCTTTTTTTCTTTTGTATGTGGCTATTAGAAAATTTAAAGTGACACATGGCTTGAATTTTATTTCTTTCAGCCAGTGCTGCTCTAGACTCTGCCAAGAGTTGTAGTGACTTATAAATAACACATTTTGTACAGAATCGTCCTAATAAACTGCTGGTTTTGAAATTGAAGTCATGAAAGATGTATTGAACTGATAGAGCAGTTTGAGAGTCACCAGTTCGGTCCATATTCCCTAAAACCCTTATCTGGGGTTGACAAGTATAAACCACCAGTACAGGGGAAAGGGAGAAGAATACACTTATTTGAACAAGACAAAAAAGTGGCAGGAAATTTTGTCCTTCCCCTCCCCCCCCCCAATATCCCCCATGTGTGAACTTTTAAGATAGGGACCCAGTTCCCTTATTTTTATTTCTTCATATAGTTGATGGCTCTTGAGTATGGATGGAATTGAACACCCTTTGGTTTCCAAGCAAGAGAACTTTTGAGGCACCATAATGATGGTCCTTCATAATGGGAACTTTGCTACTGATATGTTGTGTTTCATTCTGACAGGTGTTTGAAACAAAATCAACAGGCTCGGTGCCTGTGGCTAAGGTGCCAGCCACATACACCTAAGGTGGCGGGTTCAAATCCAGCCAGGGCCTGCCAAACAACAATGACGGCTGCAACCAAAAAATAGCCAGGTGTTGTGGCGGGCGCCTGTGGTCCCAGCTACTTGGGAGGCGGAGGCAGGAGACTCTCTTGAGCCCAGGAGTTGGAGGTTGCTGTGAGCTGTGAGGTCACAGCACTCTACCCAGGGTGACAACTTGAGGCTCTGTCTTAAAAAAAAAAAAAAATCAACAGAGACAGTAATAGACAGTATAATTTCAATTCCTCTATCAATTGTTAAGGAAAAGAGGCTGTGGTGTTCCAAAGGAATTATGAGGAAGTTTAGAAACATAAACAGCGGAAATGTTGTTTTCCATTCTTTGCATGTGGCCTGCATCTATAGCTTTTGTGGGTGCACTTCAGAAAGCATTTTCCATCAGACCTTTGATGGGCTCATTATTGACCCAAATCAGTTATGATTCAGAGGAAAGAAAGCATTACATCTTTCTAATCCTGAGAAGCAGAGCCCATTTCAAAAAGTGGAGAGCTGGCTGGGTGCAGTAGCTCATGCCTGTAATCCTAGCACTCTGGGAGGCCAAGGCAGGTATGTTGCTAGAGCTGACGAGTTCAAGACCAGCCTGAGCAAGAGTGAGATGCAGCCTTTACTAACGATAGGAAAAGACGATCATGGCATATGACAACTCCACAGCACTCTACCTAGAGTGACAGAGTGAGACTCTGTGTTAAAAATTAAAATAAAATAAAATGTCTGGGCAGCGCCTGTGGCTCAGTGGGTAGGGCACCAACCTCATATACTGAGGGTGGCAGGTTCGAATCCCACCCTGGCCAAACTACAACAAAAAAGCAGCTGGGCATTGTGGCGGGTACCTGTAGTCCCAGCTGCTCCGGAGGCTGAGGCAAGAGAATCACCTACGCCCAGGAGTTGGAGGTTGCTGTGAGCATAAAAAAAAAAATCTCAATCAGAACAAGTCATTTCTTTGCATATAGCCTTTCAGTGGCTCCCTTTTGCCCTTAGGAAAATAAAGTCCAAACTCCTAAACAGGGGTGGAAGGCTCTTTATCAGTGACTTGTGGAAAAAATAAAATAAAAAATGGAGAGCTGGGCATGGTAGCACATGCCTACAGTCCCAGCTATTCAGGAGGAATGCTTGAGCCCAGAAGCTCAAGTCCAACTTGAACAAAAAATAGTGAGACTCTTGTCTCTTCAAAGAAAAAAAAATTGGAGAATAGAAGCAATGGTCATTGGGTGGCAAGTAGTAAACTTACCTGTGAGAGGAGAGTTAACCTAATGGAGTTTTTCTGTTTGAACTATTACCTACAAAGCCTTCCTTTGGTTTCTCTTTAGGGGCAAGCTATGTGTGATTGATTGGAAGACATCAGAGAAACCAAAACCTTTTATCCGAAATACATTCGACAACCCACTGCAAGTTGTGGCTTACATGGGTGCTGTGAACCATGATCCCAACTACAGCTTTCAGGTCAGGACCCTCAGCCTCTACTCACTTAAAGCTTTGCTCAGTACAACTAAGTAACTCTAGGTTTTTACTCTATTTTTATCCCTTACGATGTCCCTGTCCATCTCCCACTCTTGCCCTGGGCTTTATTTTTTTTTTAATAGTTGTTTAATGATCACAGTCCATTCTTCAATCTGTCGTCTGTGTGTTCTTGTGTGTTCTGATGCAGTCTTTGATCAGCTTACCTTAGAAATTGAGTTAGGAGATATTACTGTAGAATATTTTGTACTGACTGCATTTGCCCTGGAGTAAGAAGGAAATGAACCTAAACTCTGGACCTACTATAGTAATATTGGAATTACCCTTTGTTTCTTCCTAGGTTCAGTGTGGCTTAATTGTGGTGGCCTACAAAGACGGATCACCTGCCCACTCACATGTCATGGATGCAAAGCTTTGTTCCCACTACTGGGCCAAGTGGCTTCTTCGACTACAAGAATATACAGAAAAGAATAAGAATGAGAATATGCAGAAAACAGATTAGGGAGCAGGATGCCATTTGGGAACATTCAGCAGTTTGGAAGATATATTGTTGTTTACTGCAATCCAAAAACTTATGTAGGTGCTACCAGATCTGAGTGCTACATTAACATAAGCAGAAGTATTAATTTGTTGAAACATTGCTACCAAAAAGACTGAAAAGCCAGGAAAGTCTAGATTTAAGGAGCTGGACTTGAGCATGTCAAATACCAACTATGCTACCTCTGTTATTTGCCTGAAAAGAGGGCAAGCAGGGTGGGCAGTCACACTGGCAGTTAGACTCCCTCGGTGGACCTATTGTATCCTGGGCAGGATGCCCAGTCTTTGAACTGAGATTGGAAGGCAGTGAGGCTGAATGTGCTAAGTCTTTCCCCAGGTTCACCGGGAGGAAAGAGGCCACATACCCCCAGGGTATGTGGAGGGAAAAGACTTCGCCCAACTCTCACTACCAGGGCAGGTTCTTAAAACTATTCTATATTGGGGCACTCTATACATTTCAGTTGGGGGAAAAGCTAACATTGAACCTTTCTTAAAAATAAATATAGGATTATTCAGCATCAAGTAAATGCTGCTGTCTGGAAAGATGGAACGTAATCCAAGCCGTTGGCAGTATGCCTTGGCACACCACCAAATGACCCAGAAGTAGCCAGGCCCCAGTTTGCAAATCGTAATTGTAAGTGTTTTAATAGCTTTTTCCGGTGTGAGTGAGAGGATCATGAGAGAAAACTTATTATCTGTAGAATTGTTCAGTTACAGGGGAAAGAATAAAATTCGTTAATTTTTGTTTTGTGTTTGATAGGTAATACAAGTTATTAGTTTCATTTGGTTTGGGAAATTTACATAAATGCCTGGAATGGTCTCCTGTTGTATTGAGTGAGTCTGTTACCATTTAAGTTACATTTGCCATTATAGCCTGGGAAGGTCTCCTGTTTTATTGAGTGAGTCAGCATTTAATTTACATTTGCTGCCTTAAAATAATAGGCTGCTATAATGACTTTTTTTCTGTTATTTTAGCCGTTGTTTATGAGAAATAAAATACAAGAAATGAGTAATGAGTTTTGTTAGTTTTGTTTCTTTTTATTTCAGTTTGTGTGTTTATAGGATAATTTCATAAACCTACAGATGGTTCGGACTTTGTGGTTTTGTTTTTCTTTGGGGGGAGGTTGGTCTCACTCTTGCTGAGGCTGGAGTGCAGTGGTGTAATCATAGCTCATGCAGCTTTGAACTTTTGAACTGTGGGCTTAAGTAATTCTCCTACTTTATTAGCCTCTGAGTAGCTAGTACTACAGGTATGTGCCACTACACTGTATAATTTTTTTTCTTTGTAAAGACAGAGTCTCATGATGTTGCCCAGGCTGTGGATTTTGTTTTTAAATTTAATATTTTACCACTGGCCCAATAATTTTGGTACATGTTCTTAAATGCATAAAAGGTGTCCTCACTAAGCTCTCCACCATGGTCACCTGGCAAAGAAAGCAAGGTTCAGGTAGGAGATAATAGCATTAGGGAGACCTTAATATCAACCCTACATACCTCTGACTTTAGGTGTTTTGTTTTTGTTTTTGTTTTTTTTAAGTAGTATATATTCCTGTAGTCTGTAATTTCTAAAGCCAAAAATGAAGTAAGATAATTAAAACTTATTCAACTTGGACCTGTCACTTTGTGCCGTGAGTCTCCCAAGCTAATGGTGGCCTGAGGAGTTCCTCAGAAGAATCTGACCAGGAAGGTGTTGTGGCTGGTAAATCCCTGGGCAGGTTCTCCCGCTCAGGGGCTCTCCACTTTCTCATAACAATCCTAATACTACTCCTCAGACCTCACAGGTAAAGAAGTATCAATCTCCTGAGACATAAATGTCAATGGAAAAAAGTCTTGTCACTACAAGGGCACAGGAGGAGAAAGTCAAATCTGAGCCCCTAAAGAAGTGAAGTTTTTCAAGAATTGGCATGTATGTTACTACTAGTCAGATACCATCCCTTCCACTGAGTGATCCATGGCATATTAAACCGCAGTGATATGAAACAGGATTCACAGCAAGAAGAGACTAAGTTCTAAAGGGGTGTGTGGTGTTCTTGGGAGGCTTCCTCCTGCAAGTGCAGGATGCTGCCCTCCAGTGTTTAGTTTGGAAATGTCCATTAGATTTGAGGCCAGGTGCATTCCTTTCCCTCTGCATTTCTGCCCATCCTTACTAATGTGTGTGGTAGCTAAAAAAAGCTCCCTCCTGACATGAAAGCCAAATTTCATCTTTTTCCCCCCAAATTAATAGCTTCTATCCCCTCAGACCTGGCCTCTTCCTCAGGCCCTGATTATCTAAGATTAACCTCAATACATAGTAAATTTACTATAATTCTGGGAAACATGTCAACATATGGCCTATGGTTTCATACATCTTGACCTGGTAAATACAGGAAGACTTGGTCCTAAGTGTGTTTCTCAGTAACCAATTTGCCTACCAGCTTTAAAAGGAATTAGAGAGGGGTAATTTGTTTTAATCACTGTAGCTTTCTACCTGAGCAATTAAACATTTGATTATAACCTACCCTATCCTCTCACCACTATACCCCAACAAAAAGTGAAACAAGGGAATAGCTGGGAGGGGATCTTTTTTTAAGAAAAAAAAATAAGCCAGGAAAGTGGCTCAAATCTGTTATCCCAGCACTTTGGGAGACCCAGGTAGAATTGCTTGAGCCTAGGAATTCAAGACGAGCCCGGGCAATATTGCCAGATCCCAACTCTACAAAGAAAGAAAAAGAGGGCGGTGACTATGGCTCAAAGGAGTAGGGCGCCAGCAGCGCCAGCCCCATATACTGGAGGTGGCATGTTCAAACCTGGCCCTGGCCAAAAAAGAAAATTTGCAGAAAAAGAAAAATTAGCCAGGTGTGTTGGTATATGCCTATAGTCTTACTACTCCAGAGGCTACTGTGGGAAGATAGCTTTAAGCTAGAAGGTGAAGGCTGCAGTGAGCTATGACTGTACTGTTGCACCCCAGCCTGGGCAATAGAGCAAGACCTTGTCTCTTAAAAAAAGAAAAAGAGAGGAAGAAAGGAAAGAAAAGAAAGGGAATAGTATTTTTAAATAAACAAGTTGTTTGGAGCTGGTACTTAAAAGAGAAACACTGGGCTTGGTGCCTGGGGCTCAAGTGGCTAACACCTGGGCCCGCCAAACAACAGTGATGGCTACAACCAAAAAATAGCTGGGCGCTGTGGCGGGCGCCTATAGTCCAGCTACTAGGGAGGAGGAGGCAGGAGACTCGCTTGAGCCCAGGAGTTGGAGGTTGCTGTGAGCTGTGAAGCCACGGCACTCTACCCAGGGTGACAGCTTGAGGCTCTGTCTCAAAAAAATAAGAGAAACACTGAGTCTCAAACCAATCAATGCTAAATAAAAAGAACTGATCCTTCCTCTCTTCCTCCCTCCTATCCTCATCTTTTCCTGTCTGTCCTCTCCTCCTCTCCTTTCCTCTCCCCTCCCCTTTTCCCCCTTCCCTTCCTCTCTGATCACTGAAGTTGTTTATACTGTGGAAGGGAACTTGAGAGTCCCTGGGGAAAAGCCCCCCCAGGTTGAGCTAAAGCCCTGTATGTTGTCTTAACAGTAACAGTTGTCAGCTTTGGGTAATACATTTGTGAAGATCCCATCATGTGATTCAGGGTTTGAGTTTTCCTCTTTCTATTGAAGAGATAGATGAAAATAAAGTTAGACAGGGCTCAGCACCTGTAGCTCAGTGGCTAGGGTGCCAGCCACATACACTGGGGCTGGTAAGTTCAAACCCAGCCCGGGCCTGCCAAACAACAATGGCAACTACAACAAAGAATAGCCAGGTATTATGGTGGACGCTTGTAGTCCCAGCTACTTGGGAGTCTGAGACAAGAGAATCGCTTAAACCCAAGTTTGAGGTTGTTGTGAGCTGTGATGCCACAGCACTCTACCAAGGCCGACATAGTAAGACTGTCTCAAAGAAAAAAAGAAAGATAGATATAAAACATAGTAAGACCGTGTCTCAAAGAAAAAAGATAGATATAAAATAAATACAAGATTACCAATAAATTTAAAAGCCCTTACTTTTCTCCTTAATCCTATTTCCCGGCTCGGCGCCTATAGCTCAACCGGCTAAGGCACCAGCCACATACACCTAAGGTGGCGGGTTCGAATCCCCAGCCCGGACCCGCCAAACAACAATGATGGCTGCAACCAAAAAAAAAAAAAAAGCCAGGAGTTGTGGCGGGCGCCTGTGGTCCCAGCTACTTGGGAGACTGAGGCAGGAGACTAGCTTGAGCCCAGGAGTTGGAGGTTGCTGTGAGCTGTGATGCCACGGCACTCTACCCAGGGGACAGCTTGAGGCTCTGTCTCAAAAAAAAAAAAAAAATCCTATTTCCCTCTCCCCCCAGACAAACACCATCATAAATATGGTGTGCATCTTCCCTGGGTACTATGTATCCTTTTATAGTTTTAATACAAGTACTGGTTTCCATGAATAATAGTTTTGCTTTCTATGTTTTTAGTTTTTTTTTTTTTTTTTTGAGACAGGGCCTCAAGCTGTCCCCCTGGGTAGAGTGCTGTGGCTTCACAGCTCACAGCAACCTCCAACTCCTGGGCTCAAGCGAGTCTCCTGCCTCCGCCTCCCAAGTAGCTGGGACCACAGGCGCCTGCCACAGCGCC
>CAUYTI010111735.1:0-17991 GCA_963575145.1 Galago senegalensis | reverse complement strand
GAAGGCCCCCTTATCATATGGAGGGTTGTCAGGAACAATAAGCCCTTGCCAAGTCAATAAATTAGCTTCATCAACCTGGGTGTTACGGAAGTTTTTCATTCCACATTTGCGGATTTCTTCAAGCTCCTTCATCAGCCTCCTACTGGCCGCCATCTTGGATCTGTCTCAGCCTTTCAAATAGTTGGGACTACAGGCACCTACCACATGGCCAGCTATTTTTTAGAGATGAGGTCTTGCTCTTGGCTCAGGCTGGTCTTGAACTCATGAGCTCAGGCAATCCACCAGCCTAAGCGTCAGCTGGGATTATAGGCATGAGTGCACCAGGCCTTGATGCTATCTCTCTTTTTTTTTTTTTTTTGAGACAGAGTTTCACTTATTAACCCTCAGTAGAGTGCTGTGGCGTCACAGCTCACAGCAACCTCCAACTCCTTGGGCTTAGGCGATTCTCTTGCTTCAGCCTCCTAAGTAGCTGGGACTACAGGCGCCTGCTACAATGCTTGGCTATTTTTGTTGTTGTTGCAGTTTGGCTGGGGCTGGGTTTGGTGCCTTATCCACTGAGCCACGGGTGCCACCCTGATGCTATCTTTTTGGCATACACATTGGAAAGATGATAAATTTCCCTTTGAAGCAAACCTCAGAAACTTGGATAGATTGTTTGCAATGTATAGATATGTCCTAGGCAATGGTTTCAGTTAGGGGCAGAGAGCAAAATTTAGATTGCATGTTTTTTCCAAATTTCTCTTCCTTTCTTATAGTCATATATTTATTCTCCAGCATTTGGCAGGCTTTTACTGTGTCCTAGACCCCATGCTTGGTGCTGGGAGTTCAGAGATAAACCAGACATGGTCTCTGCCGTCCATAGGACTTAAACATTTGTCACTTATGCAATAATATTCATCTCATGTGGCTATGATAAGGATTAGCTAAGATAATAGTTGGAGTGTGGTACATTGTAGCTATTGAGTAAGTATACTTTCCTTTTCTGACAAAGTTTTCATTGATCAGACTTCTTTGGTTTAATGGTCAAAATGGAAAAGTTCTTCACTTTTAGCTGGATGGAAATCAGGATCGAAGTTTAAGTGAACTGACAAAAATCACCCAAACGTGACCTAGTGGGTAGGGTTGCCAGCCATATACACCGAGGCTGGTGGGTTCAAACCCAGCCAGGGCCAGCTAAAGCAACAATGACAATTGCAACAACAACAACAAAAAGCCAGCGTTGTGGTGGGTGCTCCACTACCTGGGAGGCTGAGGCAAGAGAATCGCATAAACCCAAGAGTTTGAGGTTGCTGTGAACTGTGACGCCACAGCACTCTACCCAGGGTAACAACTTGAGATTCTGTCTCAAAAACGAAAAATCACCCAAACTTAGGTCTTGTTGGTAACTTTCTAAGTTGTACTCTGTTGGTTTTCTCTTTAGGAAAGAAGATCAAAGATTCTTTTCTTTTTTTTGAGACAGAGTCTCACTCTGTTGCCCTCGGTAGAGTGCTGTGGCGTCACAGCTCACAGCAACCTCAAACTCTTGGGCTTAAGTGATTCTCTTTCCTCAACCTCCCAAGTAGCTGGGACTACAGGCGCCTGCCACACGCCCAGCTATTTTTTGGTTGCAGTTGTTTAGCTAGCCTAGGCCAGGTTCGAACTCTCCACCTTTAGTGTATGTGGCTGATGCCATAACCACTGTGCTATGGGTACCAAACCAGATTCTTTTCTTTTTAAGGCATGGTAACTAGTTAAGGAAATGTGTACCTTAGGCGGTTCAAAATTCCCTTTTTTCCTGTTTTAATAAAGAAGAAAGGAGTTTATAGAAAGGATCATATTTTAGCTTAACAAGAGAATTATATGAGATTAAAAATGGAGACTGGTATCTCAGACACCCTACACTGGTACATTTCTGTGGATTTATGGATGCAAATCAGTTCATTTACAGGTTAATTTAAGTTTATCTGATGGATGCAGATGTCCTGATGGCCAGGAGCTCATGGGAAGTATATCTTCATTAAGTTGTGCTCTTGCTGGAGCCAGGTCGGCTCTCTCATGTTTAATAAAGTCACTCTGAAACATCAGCATATGGGAAGATACCTTAATGAGTTAAATTTATATTGAATGTGGCCTTTTGGTTCTCTGGAGTCAAAATATCAGATTGAAAGCACAGCATTTTAATGGTGCATGTGCCAGCAGGGTATCTTATTCCAGAGGCCCAGGGATGGAAAACCTGAAACCCACCTAGGGAACTGAGCAGTAGGAATTTCTCTTAGTGATGCTTAAGTTTCTTGTTTGAAAAAAAGAAATGGTTGGCCAGATTGGGTTTGGTTTACTTCTTAAGACAGATGGAGTGTTAGAGGCTGTATGTGTTGGTTGTCCAAACATGCTGATGTTTTTGATTCTAATGACAAAATCTTTTGCCCCATTTGGCAGAGAGATTAAATATTTTTAAGTGCTTACCAGAGTAGGTTTATAATGTGATTTGAAATTCAAGATAGATTTTGTTTGGAAGTTTAATAACTAAGTGTGAAAACATTTTGAGTGGGACTGTTTTGCTTGAGGAGATCTTGAGTTGTCTGGAGTTGGGTTTGAGTTTGGAGAGCAAGGTCCTGGAGAGCACCCTATGAAGTACAGCTGTCAGTCCCTGAGGCAGAAAACCAGGATCTGATTTGTTTACAGTAGTCCAGAGCTCAGATGGGGTGCCAGGGCCCACCTGAAGGAAGAGGCCTTGAAGAAGTTCATTGGATAGAAAAGGTTTATAAAAACTTGGTTCTCTTGCTTAGGATTGTTTTATGCTGTGCCACTATCTTTAAAAGAGAGCATATAATTAAGAAAACAACTTTAGATTGGTCATTTCGAGCATGGATGATTATATCAATATTTTGAGGGAAAATTTGAGCATAGCAACAGGAAACAACATACTGGCTGGGTATAGTACTGGCCTGTTT
Organism: Galago senegalensis; assembly: GCA_963575145.1. Taxonomy (NCBI): domain Eukaryota; kingdom Metazoa; phylum Chordata; class Mammalia; order Primates; family Galagidae; genus Galago; species Galago senegalensis. Next base: position 15,061 of record CAUYTI010111735.1, on the reverse strand, counting down.
CAAAGCTGTTTGGCTGTAGTCAGCAGACATTTATTGCATGTTTTTTTTTTTTTTTGAGGCGGAGCCTCAAGCTATCTCCCTGGGTAGAGTGCCATGGCATCACAGCTCACAGCAACCTCCAACTCCTGGGCTCAAGCGAGTCTCCTGCCTTAGCCTCCCAAGTAGCTGGGACTACAGGCGCCCGCCACAACGCCTGGCCTTTTTTTTTTTGGTTGCAGCCATCATTGTTGTTTGGTGGGCCCGGGCTGGGGATTTGAACCCGCCACCTTAGGTGTATGTGGCTGGTGCCTTAGCCGCTTGAGCCACAGGCACCGAGCCATTTATTGCATTTTTTCTAAGAGGAAGTCAGTGTGGTAGTATAAGCAAAAGATTTGGTTTGAATGCAGCTTGACCACCCACCAGCAGTACCTTGGTAATGACTTACTGTCTCTGAGTCTCAATTCCCCTATCTGTAAAAGGGAAAAATACTCATAGTTCATAGCATTATTGTGAAGGTATGAAATAAGTCAAAGCATGTGTAGTACCTAGCAGAGTGCCTAGCACATACATAGGAGAGGTGTAGATATTTCCTTGGTTTCCTAGGGAGCCTTCTCCCCACAAGGATTCATAGTTTAGGAAGGAAGACACAAAAGGGAAACCATAGCAAGTGCATAAATGAAGTGTTAGAGGAAAATACAGCAGGAAGAGATTCATTTTTGAGATTGGTAGATCACCTCACCCAGTCACCCATCCATGCCCAAATTCTCTTTGTGGTATTCCTACTAAGTGATTGAATAGGCAATCCTGTGTTGACAGGATTTATATGAGGAGGTGCTCTATTCTCTCACACTATAACATAGTCCATCTTTGGACAGCTCTGACTATAAAATCACCTTTCTTACTTGGAACTGAGATCTGTCTTCCTATAATTCCTCCCTCTGCTACAGAGGTAGAGTAGTAGCTCCATAGGCAAGCAGTCTGGGCTATGGAAAGAATGTGGGATTTAGTGACAGAAGGCTTGGGGAAAATCCCAGCTCTGACGGTAGAAAATAGGTTTTTAATTCAGCCTGTTGAGGCCACAGAGAATAGGTCTGATCCCTCTTTAACATGACAAATCAAGGAAGGTGATGCATGTGTCTCAATCTCTTCTCTAGGACAGCCCTTTATTTCATTGACTGCATTGCCTGTTCCTTCCTTATTACCCTCATTTGGATTTGCTCCTGTGCTACTTACTCCCTGAGGTGTGGAGTGGACAGAACTGAATACACATACTCTAAATATTCTAGCTAAGCTCTGAGCAGCACAGCCCAGAACATGCAGGGCCAAACCATTTCTTTAGGAATTAATTTGGTCTGTGCTCTGATAATTCCTGTATTCCTGAGATTTATTGCCCCCAAAGCAATCACATTTTCCTGGGGTCTTCTATTAGTAAAGGGATGAGTGTGTGGGAACCCTAAAGTTTGCTTGACCTTTCTTTTTTTTTTTGTCACCCTGGTAGAGTATTGTGGCTTCATCATAGCTCACAGCAACGTCAGACTCTCAGGCTCAAGTGATTCTCTTGCCTCAGTCTCCAGGGTAGCTGGACTACAGGTGTGCACTACCACTCTTGGCTATTTTTTTCTATTTTTATTAGTGGTGGGGCTCTTACTTTTGCTCAGGCTGGTCTGGAGCTCCTGAGATCAAGGGATCCTCCCACCTTGGCCTCCCAGAGTGCTAGGGTTACATATGTGAGCCACTGCACCTGGCCTGTTTGACTCTTCTTAAGGAGTCTTAGCTGAAGGATTGAATGATTTAAGTTCTTAACAAGAGCATCTGGCTGGCTTGATTCCCCCATAGTTGATATTTCTAGCTCTGCTTCCTCCCTCTTTCTTATAAGGGCAAAGCTGCTGGAAGGCTGGAGTGACAACTGTCAACCCCATGAACTTACAATCCATGGGTTGGGAGCTGATTGACACATATGTCATGAGATTCAAGAGAACAGCAGGCCTGAAACTCAGGACTTTTCCTGAAACCATGAACTGTCTCCACGCTTGAGATGGAAGTCTTCACCCTCTGTGGAAATAAAAAGCCAATAGGCTACCTAGAGTCCTCATTATTGCTCTCTCAACAGCTGTGCACTAGGGCATCTGTGATAAAAGAAGAGCCATTTGGCTGGAAACAAGCTTTCAGTTTCTAGCATTAGTTGGTAAATGGTGCATGGGTCCAAGGAGAGTATAAAATAATGGCCTTGAACTTGAGAATCTATGTTTGTAGAGCCTCATCTCAAAGCACTGGGCTTCATTGACAAGAATCATTATTCTTACTTCAGAGGTAAGACTCAGAGAAGCCAGGCCACACACATGCTCTCTGAAAAAGAACCAGCTACTCTCAGGTTTAGGAGCTAGGTCTCCTCGTTGGTATCCAGGATGAGGTTGTTTGTTTCTGTCAAATGATGATGGGGAAAGGAAAAGGGTTGTTAAGTTTCATGCAACTTGGCAAACATTCTCATTATTCATTGTGAAAGACTCTATTTGAAGGGATTGCATGGGGCACAGAGTTCTTACCCTCTAGGTGCTCCCAATCTGGTGAGGGCTGAAGGGAAAAGACAGTGCACAACTATCTCTGATCCATAATCAGATATGTTATCTATTGCACTGTAGGAGAATGAACACCATGCTTATAAGAACAGTCACTGGTTCTTGAAGGAAATGCTGAGAGCAGGACAGTCTCCTGGCTGGCCTAGAGATGTTTTGCAGCCTAGGGACAAGCCCTCAAGTAACTTAGTGCTCTAATGAAAGGAGATCAGTTGCTCATTGGTAAGCAGGTGTTGGACCTTGAGCATTTGTGGCGCTTCAAGGTGGAGAGTTGAGCCCTTGGGGAGAATGAGCATGTAGTGATCCTTAAGCATGTAGACCTTGTATGTGATTACTAGGCACTCCCCATATCTGTTATGGATTGTTTGAATAAATAGCCACTGCAGAGGTTACTCAGGGCTCTCCTGCACCTCTGGTGAGCCTCACCTCTTGCAAGCTTGTACTTTTTCAATCTGCGTACTGGCTATTTTCTGCATGTGGCACTGATGATATAGCAGCTCTGACAAGGGGCATAGTTGGCAGTATGCTGGTTGCAGACCGAAGGGGAAATCACTTTTGGCATGAGACCTTTGGCAAACATTGGCGAACAGTAAGAGGGAGATTACAGGGAGGCAGTAGATAACTCCCCGTCCTGGTCAAGGACCAAAGGGGAATGACACTCAGAGTAAGTGAGACCTTTGGCAAACAGCAAGAGGAGATTATGGGGAAGCAATGGGTAACTCCTCATCCCTAGAGTTGCAACAGTCTAATACTGATGAGGAAGATTATAGTACAGAAGGAGAAAGATAAGAGACAATGATGCAAGAGAATATGAGGAAGATAATATTATAGTACAGAGGGTTCAATCAGAAAAAGGGAAAAATAAGAGAAAAAAGAAAGATGTAAGAATATACGAGTCTATAGACCCTGTGTCCTTTTGTCTATTGCCATTTTCGCCCATCAGTAAAAAGCAGGATAATAAACTGAACAGAATTCCAAAAAATGAAAAACACAAAACTTATGAGAGTTCTTCTAGTTCTTCTTCAAAAGAGGAAGTATGCGATACAAATAATAAACAAAGAAATACCTTAATGACTATCATGGCAACTCAGATTAAATAGTTAGAAGACCGATTGAATAATCTCACAGTTAAAACTAATTGCCAAATGCTATAATTGTGGGAAGGTAGGCCATATGAGAAAAGAGTGTTGGAAAAGAAATAGCAATCAGAATACCAGTGGGAAAGGCAATCTCTCATTCAATAATCAAAAGAAACAAGGAAGATGTAAACCCCCAGGTGCAAAAAGGGGTTCCATTGGACAAATGAGTGCTGCTCCCAATTTGATAAAAATGGAACACCTTTACAGCAGGGAAACTATCTGTTTCCTGCTGCAAAAAATATGGGTATGGGGATCTACCCACTGAACAACTTAAGCCCGTCTAATCCTTTTTGCACATCACCCCAGGTAGTGCCGCTTTAGATTTACCAGCATGTGATAAAACCTGAGATGTCCAAGTGGGAACCTGGTTATATGCTACTTTGGGGTTGAGGTTTTGCTCATATCATTACAGAACAATAAGAAAAGCAATGGTTGCCTGCCCACTTGATCAAACCTCGACATGAGCAAGAGACCTCACCAATACTTTGACAGATCTGTCTTTGTTAAACTGTTCTGTTGATACAAGGTTCCCTCATTCGAGCCTGAACAGGGAGCCCCAATTTCCTGGGCCTGGGTAAATTTCAGGAAAAAAATACCCTAACATTTTACTTCAAACTATCAACCCAGATTTCCATTTACTGTGAACCCTGGATCAACCTCCTCTGAAGAACTTCTAACTGCCCTCACCCCCATCGCCATCCATTTTCAACAGGAAGTAGTTTGTAGCAGTCAGCGTTTCTTTTCCCTAACAGCAGTTGGAGCTTCTTTTATGAGTGTTCCACCACTCAATTCTAAACATTTTCAACAGTATGGCTAATCCCTCTCTCTTTTCTTCTGTGAAGCCCCTTACCGGCTTCACTGGTATAATTTTGTTAATTATTTTGTGTTTTTTGTTCCTTTGCCTAGCTAGAAGGAGAGCTGCTGGATAAGAAGAACAAATGAATATCTTAAACAGAAAGTGGGATATGTAGGAGAAGGAAAACCATGCTTATAAGAACAATCACTAGTTCTTTTTTTTTTATTAAATCATATTTGTGCACATTAATAGAATCATGGGATACAGTGTGTTGTTTCCATATACAATTTGAAATACTTTCATCCAGTTGGCCAACATGGCCATCATGTCATTCTCATAATTGTATTAAGAGATTTATATTCGACATTTAGAAAGAGTCACATGTACCCTTATAGGATAAATCATAGGCAGTCACTGGTTCTTGAGGGAAATGCTGAGAGCAGGACAGTCTCCTGGCTGGCCTAGAGATGTTCTGCAGCCTGGAGACAAGCCCTCAAGTAATTTAGTGCTCTAATGAAAGGAGATCAGTTGCTCCTTAGTAAGCAGGTGTTGAACCTTTGGCATTTGTGGCGCTTCAGGGTGGGAATTGAACCCGTGGGGAGAATGAACATGTAGTGATCCTTAAGCACGTAGACCTTGTATGTGATTACTAGGCACTCCCCATACCTGTTATGGATTGTTTGAATAAATAGCCACTGCGGAGGTTACTTGGCTCTTCTGCACCTCTGGTGAGCATCACCTCTTGCAAGCTTATACTTTCAATCCGCATACTGGCTGTTTCCTGTGTGTGACACTGGCAACATAGGGGCTCCAACATTGCACCACTGGTCTCTTGACATCTCTGAATTAAGGCCCACTGCCGTTGATATTCAGTCACAGTTTGGCAGGAGGAATGAATTCCAACTGGGAGATCCCAGGACAGTGCCAAGGCAGAAAGGGGTTCTTTTGAGTTGGGACTTGATAGATGAGTGGAATTTGGGATAGAGGAAGTGGGTAGGACCTGCTAGACACAGGGGATTGTGGGACCTAAGGCACAGATATTAGCATGCTAAATGTATATGTGAGAGTTTGAGGAGTAATGGTAGTTTAGGTGGGGTGAAAGTTTTGGCCGCAGCCTCCCTCAGGAGGCCCTGGATGCCAAGTAGAGAAATCTGTGTTAGATTGAATTTAATGAGGCACATAACCAAATGGACACTTTGTGCCACCTCCTTGTATCTCCTGTTGAAGTCTCCTATTGGCAGGCTTTTTATCCATTATTACCTGAGGGAATGAAGTGGGTAGGGGGGCTGTTCCCTTATAAGGGAAGTCCCATGGTTCACCCCTGTTTCCTCTTATTACTTCTCCCTGGTTCTTCTACTTTATTTGAATCCCAGCCATCCTAGGCAGCTGGGTAGAGACAGAATAGCAATTTTTCTGTTCTCTAAAAGTATCTCAGATTCCATGCCAAAGGTAAAAAGGCAAATCCTCCCTGCTTAAACTAGTTTGACCCAGCCTCGTTAATTAATCAGGTCCTTGGCTGTGTGCATTTTATTCCCAGCTGCCTGCCTGGGTTGCTCAGTTAGTCCTCATCTTTGGGATTATTTAGTCTTTCCTGCATGTTTATATTTGATGCTAAACAGAGCTAGTTGCTTCTCTTGGCTGATGACAGTGACCTGTGTTTCTGAAGACAGATTGCAAGTTCAGTCCAGATTCTACTATCCCATTCCTAAAAATTTGAGAACTAACTCTTCTCCCACCTCTCTCTCCCCTTTCCTGAGCTCTTTGCCTCCTACTTGCTTTCCTGTCCCTGGGTACTCCCTCAGTTGCCCTGGATGGTCCTAGGATTTTGAGACAATGTACATCCAAAGTACAGTTCTGACTGTCACTCTGTATACTTGGACAAGTGCCTGCTCACCTCTGGGTTTTTTGTTCTCTCAATAACAAAATGAGAAGGGTGGATTAAATGAGTGGTAAGATTCCTTCCTGCTCTAACATTCTCTTGTTCAACAGATGCCATAGTATAGTACTTTCTTAATCCTTTACCTCCAGAGCAGCAGTTTTTTTTTTTGTTGTTTTTTTTTTTTTTGAGACAGAGCCTCAAGCTGTCCCCCTGTGTAGAGTTCTGTGGCATTACAGCTCACAGCAACCTCCAACTCCTGGGCTCAAGCGAGTCTCTTGCCTCCGCCTCCCAAGTAGCTGGGACCACAGGCACCCGCCACAACACCCGGCTATTTTTTGGTTGCAGCCATTATTGTTGTTTGGCGGGTCCGGGCTGGGGATTTGAACCCGCCACCTTAGGTGTACGTGGCTGGCGCCTTAGCTGGTTGAGCTATAGGCGCCAAGCCCAGAGCAGCAGTTCTTAACCTGTGGGTTGTGACCCCTTTGTAACAATGAAAATACATCCAGTATATCAAATATTTACATTACGATTCATAACAGTAGCAAAATTATAGTTATGAAGTAGTAACAAAAATAATTTTATGGTTGGGAGTCACCACAACATGAGGAACTATATTAAAGGGTTGTGGCATTAGGAAGGTTGAGAACCACTGCTCCAGAGAGCTAGGTATTGCTCTAAGCAGTTTTGTTGCATAACAAAGATTGAGTAGATCATCCTGCATTTTATCTTTTAACAAGCTTGGGTATGTGGTATATCCTTGCTCATTGTAAAAGTTGAAGGCAGCCACAGGCTGTTCTGTAGAAGGTGTTGGACATTTTTCCATTTCGATTCCTTGGTTCAGAGGCTAGAGCTGAATAATGGTTTTTAGCTGCTCCCCTGAGCCTCTGTCCAGGAGAGCAGCACAGATGCTGCCTTGTTTGCTTCAGTATCCTGTCTCTTTACTGGCAGCCTTTTGGCAAATCAGAGGTACAGTTTTCTGTTGTGGCTGAACAGGCTCAAGTCCTACTGGACAAAAATAGCCTACCAGTGATCAGGTAAGCACACTGGGGTACATTTTTTCTGGCAGGACTTGACTTCATCACTGACTCACCTTTGGTGCACATGTTGTAGGAGATTTGTCTCCTGTGTGAGAATAGTGAAAAAAGTACCAGCTGCTAAGGGCTGGCTTGACTTGAGTCATTTTAAATTCAGTCTTTAAGATGGCAATTAAAGAGACAACCAATGATGCTGTGAGTGTCCCAAAGAACAATAGGTTTTTTTTCTGCAAAGGCCTTGTGTGCTTAGTGTAGGTCCTGGCTCCACCGCCAGCAGCTAATTCTTTTAGGATTATGGAAAACTTTTTTTTTTTTTCTAAAGAATATGGAAAGCAGGGCAGTGCCTATGGCTCAGTGAGTAGGGTGCCAGCCCCGTATACCGAGGGTGGTGGGTTCAAACTCGGCTCTGGCCAAACTGCAACAAAAAAATAGCCGGGCATTGTGGTGGGTGCCTCTGGTCTCAGCTACTTGGGAGGCTGAGGCAAGAGAATCACCTAAGCCCAGGAATTGGAGGTTGCTGTGAGCTGTGTGACGCCAGGGCACACTACCCACCCTACCGAGGGCGATAAACTGAGACTCTGTCTTTCCAAAAAAAAAAAAAAAATTGAATATGGAATGCATCCACCTCAATCTAAATTAGGGCCTTGAAAACCTCAAGTCCCTACTAGGAACATTAAAACAGCTCTCTTCTTTTCATTAATTTGCATAGTAACTGCCTGTCTCCTCTTTTCTCTGGAAAATCTGAAAAATTTTAGAGTTCATCTTGCCTATACTAAGGGAAACCCTGCCCAGAGAGGTTACATGGCCTGTTAAAAGTGACACAACTCAGGCCAGGTGTGGTGGCTCATGCCTGTAATCCTAGCATTCTGGGAGGCCAAGGCAGGTGGATTGCCTGAGCTCACAAGTTTGGGACCTGCCTGAGTAGAGCAAGACTTTGCCTCTAAAAATAACCAGGCATTGTGGTGAGTGCCTGTAGTCCCAGCTACTTGGGAGGCTGAGGCAAGAGAATCACCTAAACCTAGGAGTTGGAGGTTGCTGTGAGCTGTGACACTCTACCCAGGGCTACAGAATGAGACTCTGTCTCAAAAAAAAAAAAAAAAAAAAAAAAAAAAAAGCTGGTACTAGAACTCATGGCTCCAATCTTCTCATTCCAGTGAGTTCTGCTGCTGCCTCACCTGCTTCTCAACAGATGCTGTGGTTGCATGTACCCAGGCTTGCCAGAATGGTTTGGACAATTAACCAATGGTTTGGTTGCCATGTAGAAAGCCACTGACAGGAGAGATGGAGCAAACAGTTGCTATTTTAGGGGTTGTTTTTCTTTCAGTTATAACTGGCTCTTCGTGGTTAGGCAGGCTGGCACAGGCTGGGTGGAGGATCACAAACCCCACGGTTGTGTTGCTCTTACATTTCTGACTGACTGTGTAACCAGGCTGAACAAGGCACTGTCTTTCCCTGGATCACAGGTTGCTTCCATGCAAGAGATTGGAATCATTCCTACTTTTAGGCAGTTTTACAGGACTCTGGGGGAGGATTAGGAAGTCTATAAAGAAACCTAGGAAAAATTGGTATATAAATAGCAATTTGGGGAGTTTTTTTTTTTTCTTCTTTTTTATTTTGAGACAGAGTCTCATGCTGTCACCCTGGATAGAGTAATGTGGCATCATAGCTCATAGCAACCTCAAACTCCTGGGCTCAAGAGATCCTCTTGCCTCAGCCTCCTGAGTAGCTAGGACTATAGGCACTTGCTATAACACTTGGCTTCATAGAGACAGGGTCTCACTTTTGCTCAGGCTGGCCTCAAACTCCTGAGCTCAAGTGATCTACTCTTTTTGGCCTACAAATGTGTATACACAGGTAACCACCACCTAAAATACATTTATAGCACCCTGGCAGTCGATGGTTTTTATAGCGGATTAGGACTGGAGAAGAGAGCCGTATTGGCCCCTTTTACTTTTTTATTATTTATTTATTCATTTATTTTAGAGACAGAGTCTCACTTTGTTGCCCTGGGTAGAGTGCTATGGCATCACAACTCACAGCAACTTCCAGAATCTCCTTGGGCTTAGGCAATTCTGTTTCCTCGCCTCTGGAGTAGCTGGGACTACAGGCGCCCTCCACAATGCCCGACTATTTTTTGTTGCAGTTTAGCTGGGGTCAGGTTTGAACCCACCACTCTCAGTATGTAGGGTCGGTGCCCTACTCACTGAGCCACAGGTGCTGCCCTGGCTCCTTTTACTTTTTTTTTTTTTTTTAGAACATCTTAAATTTTTAATCCTTTCTTTACAGGTTATCTAGACCACTTTTGATTAAGAAAACCATAGAAAGTTAGTAACTGCCACAAGCGAACGCCAGGTGATGGCCTATGTCAATTTTCCACAGAGTCCTGCTTTGCAGGGTGTCTGAATGCACTGCTCGGGGTCTTTGCTCACACTTGCTGGAATCAATTGTGGCGAATTTTAGTCCACAGGTCGCTTTTCCCCATATTTCTTTGTAAACTCTTCAGCATTCTTACAGAATTTTTTACGGTCCTTAGAGTATTCTTCAGCTAGGTCAGCCCGTAGTGGGTGCTCAGGCTGGGGGTCGTTCACCAGTGCTATGAGGGACTGGATTACTTGGTTGGTTTTGGTTGCTGGCTTCCAGTTTTCAGCACTAATTACTGGCAGACAGACCTGCCCCTTTTCATCGATGTTTGGGTGATAAATCTTTGTTTTAAATGTGATCTTCGGTGGCTTGAATGGGTACTCTGCTGGAAAGTTGATTTCTATTCTGAAGGCCCCCTTATCATATGGAGGGTTGTCAGGAACAATAAGCCCTTGCCAAGTCAATAAATTAGCTTCATCAACCTGGATGTTACGGAAGTTTTTCATTCCACATTTGCGGATTTCTTCGAGCTCCTTCATCAGCCTCCTGCTGGCCGCCATCTTGGATCTCCCAGTTTCTTAACTGGGTTCCTTCCAACTCCCTGACCTTTAGCCATGTCCCCCAAATCAATGTCACCTTGTATCTGTGGCCACCTCTCCCTCTAGAAAAAAGGAACAACCCAGGTTTCCCCTCCCCAATGGCCTTCAGGGCTATTTCAGAGAAGGGCTATTGTGTTGCCACTGTCCACTTTGGGGTGGTGCCTGTATATCATGCAGAACCATCTAGAAACTTGGGATGGGCACTTTTCTTCGTCAGTTAGCTGATCACTGGGGATGCTCCCCACCCTCCGCGCACACACAAACTAGCTATAATGTAGATTGATAGAGGAAAGGTGCAGGAACAGGGGCTGTGGAACCTGGGGCACATTTTCTTCATGTAATGCCCAGGCCACTTGCTTCCAGTGACTGTGCTGCTGTGCATGTCTGGCTTTCAGGCTATATATGTCAGACTTCACTTCATCCGACTTCACTTCATCCACAATGGGTATCTCAGGTCACCTGGTAACTTGGCTGCCTGTGGTCAAGAGTTCCATCTTCATAGCAAGTGCAAAGGAATTTCTCAACTACTTTCCAGTGGAGAGCAGTTATCCACAGAGGACAGCAGGATTCCACTTCAAACCTCTAATGGTCTACATCGAGATTCCCATGAGGATCTGGCAAGCGCTGCAAACAACCTCCCTCTCTGTCTCAGCCTCTGACAAGTCAAATAGCTTTGAATCCACTGGCTCTTAGGACCCAAAAGAGCTGCTTGCAGGGGCTTCCTGGACTTATTGCAGGGCCCTCTTCTGATAAGGATTCCATTTAAAATTGGTGGATTTTCAGGTCACTCAGTAAATATGTCATAGTAGTATTCCCAAATGAGGTACCGTCATGTGTCACTTAGTGATGGGGATATGGTCTGAGAAATATGCTGTCAGGTGACTTCATCGTGAGAACATCATAGAGTGACTTACACAAACCTAGATGACATAGCCTATGACACACCTGCACAAGATGCTACCCACTATGGCTTCCAGGCTACAAGCCTTTACAGCATGTGACTGTAGTGAATACTGTAGGCAGTTGGTAAGTATGGGTGTATCTAAACATATCTACACATGGAAAAGGTACAGAAGAAACAAAAATGGCACACCTGTGTGGGGCACTTACCGAGCCCTTATGGAGCTTGCAGGACTGGGTGAGTCAGTGAGGGATTGGTGAGTGAACAGAAAGACCCAGGACATTACTCTGCACAACCGTAGACATTACGTGCACCATATACTTAGGCTACACTATAATTTTTTAAGTATTTTTGTTCCTTCAAGAATAAATTAACCTTCGCTCTGGGAGGCTATGGTGGGTGGATTGCTTGTACTCAGGCGTTCAAGACCAGTCTGAGCAAGAGTGAGACCCTGTCTCTACTAAAAATAGAAAAACAAGCTGGTTGAGGTGGCACATGCCTGTTGTTCTAGCTACTCAGAGGCTAAAGCGAGAGGATTGTTGAAGCCCCAAGAGTTTAAGGTTGCTGTGAACTATGATGACATCATAGAACTCTACCCAGGGTGACAGAAACTGTCTTTTTTTTTTTTTTTTTTGAGACAGAGCCTCAAGCTGTCCCCCTGGGTAGAGTGCCATGGCATCACAGCTCACAGCAACCTCCAACTCCTGGGCTCAAGCAAGTCTCCTGCCTCTGCCTCCCAAGTAGCTAGGACCACAGGCGCCCACCACAACGCCCGGCTATTTTTTGGTTGCAGCCGTCATTGTTGTTTGGCAGGTCCGGGCTGGGGATTCGAACCCGCCACCTTAGGTGTACGTGGCTGGCGCCTTAGCCAGTTGAGCTATAGGCGCCGAGCTGACAGAAACTGTCTTAAATAAATAAATAAATAAATTGCCCTTAGTGTACTATAACTTCTTTACTTGATAAACTTGTAAACTTTTTAAACTTTTGACTCTTTAGTAATAATATTTAGCTTAATACACAAATACATAGTATAGCTATACAAAAATATTTTTTCTCTATATCCCTATTCTATAAGCATTTTTCCCTTCCTTCCTTCGTGGAGGTCTTGGCTAGAGTGTAGTGTCATCATCACAGTTCACTGCAACCTCAAACTCTGGGGCACAAATGACCCTCCTGCCTCAGCCTACCAAGTAGCTGGTACTACAAGCTTGCCCCACCATGCCTGACTAACAATTTATTTATTTATTTTTTATTTGTTTTGCAGTTTTTGGCTGGGGCTGGATTTGAACCTGCCACCTCTGGTATATGGGGCCGGTGCCTCACTCTTTGAGCCACAGGTGCCACCCATTTTTATTTTGTAGAGACAGGGTCTTGCAATGTTGTTCAAGCCAACCTCAAAGTCTTGGCCTCAAGTGATCTTCCTGCCTTGTCCTCCCAAAGTGCTAGATTCAGGTGTAAGCTACTATGCCAGCCTTATAAGCTTTTTTTCTATTTTTTAATTTTAAAGATAATTCTTTTTATTTTTTAAATCTTTAAAAACTAAGACACTTGTGGGCAGTGCCTATGGCTCAGTGGGTGGGGCGCCAGCCCCATATACCAAGGTGGGTTCGGGCCCAGCCCCAGCCAGACTGCAACAGAAAAAAATAGCCAGGCATTGTGGTGAGTGCCTGTGGTCCTGGCTGCTGGGGAGGCTGAGGCAAGGGAATTTCCTGAGCCCAGGAGCTAGAGGTTTCTGTGGGCCGTGTGACACCACAGCACTCTACTGAGGGCGATGAAGTGAGACTCTGTCTCTACAAAAAAAAAAAAAAAAAACTAAGACACTCGGCTCGGCGCCCATAGTACAGTGGTTACGGTGCCAACCACATACACCAAGGCTGGTGGGTTTGAACCCAGCCCGGGCCAGCTAAGCAACAATGACAACTGCAACAGAAAAATAGCTGGGCATCGTGTGACAGGCACCTGTAGTCCCAGATCCTTGGGAGACTGAGACAAGAGAATGGTTTAAGCCCAAGAGTTTGAGGTTGCTATGAGCTGTCACACTACAGCACTCTACCTAGGGCAACATAGTGAGACTCTGTCTCAAAAAAATAAAAATAAAAAATAAGAACTAAGATACACACACACCCATTAGCCTAGGCCTGCACAGGGTCAGGATCATTAGTATCACCGTCTTCCGCCTCCATCTCTTGTCCCACTGGAAGGTCTTCAGGGGTAACAACGCACGTGGAGCTGTCATCTCCAATGATAGCAATGCCTTCTTCTGGATACCCCTGAAAGACCTGCCTGAGGCTGATTTACAGTAGCTTTGGGGTTTTTTTTATAAGTAAAAGAAGTATGTTATAAAATAATGATTAAAAGCATAATATAGTAAATATAAAAAACAGCAACACAGTCATGTATTATCATTCCCAAGTATGTGCTATACATAATTGCATGCGCTAGACTTTTCTAGGACTGGCAGTACAGGAGGTTTGTTCACACCAGCAACACCACAAGCATGTGAGTAATGCATTACACTAAGACATTACAATGGCTACAACATCACTAAGCAATAGGAATTTTTCAGCTCTAAATAAGATTAATAATCTTAGGGATCTACCCTTGTACACACAGTTTATCATTGACCCTTTGGTCAATATTGCACCATTATGCAGTGTATGACTGTATATATTGTCTCCAAACTCCAAAGAGATTCACTAGAAATGTGTTTCTTTCATACTGATAGGAGGTACCAGATGAAGCAATTTGTCCTTCACCTTGGAAAGAATATTTCAACATGGCTCAAAACAATTGTTGGGCTCTTAGCGATAGAATGTGTACAGCCTGCTGTACCTTTTTTCTTTAAGTTCTTAGCATCAATAAATGAGTAAAATATTGGAAACCTTAATGAAAAGCTACTACAAGTGATTTTTATATATAGTGAGCTGACTATGGTATTTTACTGTTGTCTGTTTTAAAAAAGATAAACTGTATTTTATATCCCCTTTCAACTTTATTATATTTAATTGGTGCAGATTTCCATGGTTTTTTAAAATTTTTTTTATTTTTTATTGAATGGTAACTATGAACATTAATGCATTTCTGGGGTACAGTGTGGTGTTTTCACATACAATTTGAGACATTTCATCAAACTGGTTAACACAGCCTTCATGTCATTTACCTAGTTATTGTGCCAAAACGTTCATATTCTACTCTTAGAAAGGTTCACTTGTACCCTTCCATGTGTTTTTGGAATATAAACTAATTCAGATTTTGTTTTTAAAGTGCTGAGCCCTGCAGAAGAATGATTATTATTATTATTATTTTTGAGACAGGTCACTTTATCAACCTGGGTAGAGTGCTATGGCATCATAGCTCACAGCAACCTCAAACTCTTGGGATTGAGTGATCCTCTTGCTTCAGCCTCCCAAGTAGCTGAGACTAAAGGTGCCTGCCACAATGCCCAACTATTTTTTTAGAGACAGAGTCTTGCTCTGGCTCAGGCTGGTCTCGAACTCATGAGCTCAAGCAATCCTCCCACATCGGCCTCCCAGAGTGCTAGGATTATAGGCATGAACCACCACACTCATCTCCTAATTCAGATTTTTAGAAAAACATATTGGGGTCTTAGAATTTTCATCAAGGGGAGCGGTCCCTAAATTTTTGTGGAATTTATTTTCTTTTTTTTTTTTTTTTGAGACAGAGCCTCAAGCTGTCCCCCTGGGTAGAGTGCCGTGGCATTACAGCTCACAGCAACCTCCAACTTCTGGGCTCAAGCGAGTCTCTTGCCTCCGCCTCCCAAGTAGCTGGGACCACAGGCG
>CAUYTI010111734.1:0-15890 GCA_963575145.1 Galago senegalensis | reverse complement strand
TCACCTTTCCCCATATTCTTGGGCTATAATTGGGTTATAGCTTTAGTTTCATAGTAGGGCTGAGTACATTGGATACTTTTTCTTCCATTCTTGAGATACTTTGCTAAGAAGAATATTTTCTAGCTCCATCCATGTAAACATGAAGGAGGTAAATTCACCATCTTTCTTTAGGGCTGCATAGTATTCCATGGTGTACATATACCACAATTTATTGATCCATTCATGGGTTGATGGGCACTTGGGCTTCTTCCATGACCTAGCAATTATGAATTGGGCTGCAATAAACATCTGGGTGGTACCTATGCCTTAAAAGGGTAGGATGCCAGCCCCATATACCAGAGGTGGCCTGTTCAAACCCAGCCCCAGTTAAAAAACACAAAACAAAAATATTCACATATCTTGTGCTGGAAAAATTATAAAATAATCGAAGTCAGAGAAAATTTCCTCACTTTTAAAATTAGTTACCAGATCACTGGAAACAGTACAAAATAGTCTCTTTTGAATTGTTAGTAAAGTTCAACACTTTTATTTGACCAAACTTTCCTTGGTTCAGTCTTATGTATCTGATGTACCAGTAACTTCAAATTGTTTTTCTTTTCTTTTCTTTTTCTTGAGACAAAGTCTCACTCTGTCACCCAGGCTAGAGTGCCATGATATCATTACAGCTCACAGCAACCTCAAACTCCTGGCTTCAAGCAATTCTCCTGCCTCAGCCTCCCGAGTAACCAGGACAACAGGTGCCTGCCATAATGCTCAGCTAGTTTTTCTATTTTTGGTAGAGATGGGGATCTCAGCTGTCTCAGCTTCCCAGAGTGCTGGGATTACAGGTATGAGCCACCACACCTGGCCCCATTCCCCCCCCCCCCTTTTTACCAAGAACCTTCTAAAACCTTTTTAAAAGCAATTATTACTGATAGTTCCTTATATGAGGTACAGTCACTTGGAGTGCAGAGAACTATCACTAAATTTGATTTTCTTGTAATTCAAGAAAGATCCTTATCAAGAAGAGATGAAAAACCATTTAGCAAGGCTTACAGGGTAGATTGAACACATTTGCAGAAAAGCATAATTATGTTAACAATTATTATATTCAGGGCGGTGCCTGTGACTTAAAAGGGTAGGGTGCTGGCCCCATATGCTGGAGGTGGCAGGTTCAAACCCAGCCCCGGCCAAAAAAATAAATTATTACATTCTTCTAATCTTTGATGTAGAGAAGGTATGCTGTTAAAATCATCACTTGACCTTAACAAAATATCCTCCAAATTGTGACCAAAACTTTTTGGTCTAGAGATTGTTACTGCTTCTTTCTAGCTGTCAGTGAGTGCAGCTCAGAGACT
The DNA here is from genome assembly GCA_963575145.1 of Galago senegalensis. Taxonomy (NCBI): domain Eukaryota; kingdom Metazoa; phylum Chordata; class Mammalia; order Primates; family Galagidae; genus Galago; species Galago senegalensis. The sequence continues at coordinate 14,553 of CAUYTI010111734.1, read as the reverse complement.
GCAAGTGATTTGTTTCATTTCCAGATGGAAATAAATTTAGAGGCAAGTGTAAAAATGACTTTTAGACAAAGCTGAAAGTGGCAACATAATTCCTTTTAAAGAGGAAATGAATTCCCAAGATTTCAATCATTTTGGAAATAAAAATTTAAACTTTCCATTTTTAGTACATGCCAGTTTTTGAAGAAGAGAAAGCATTGACATACTATAAGATTGAGAAGGAAATATACTCCTATTAAAATTCAAATTAGAGAAATTTTGGAAATTTTTACACAAATACTTATAAAAAATAGAAACATTTATCATGAATTTCTTTGAAAAGTTTACAAAACATCTGGAAATTTATTTTTGTAATAATATGAGCATCAGTTGTGACCTTGAACATAAATTTAATGGTAGAGAGTAAACTTGACATTATAAATCAATTATCTTTAAAGTAATGCATTACCTGATTTTAACAGCATACCTTCTCTACTAAGTCATTTCATTTTCTGAAGGAAAATGTCTTTGAGAGAAAGGGTTCTTATGGTAGCTAGTTTGAAAATGTCTAACTTTATAACCTGGGGAAGAAAAAAGAATTTGTGGAAAGACAAATTAATAATGCTGAGGCCTAAAAATTAATAGACATTTGAATAAAATACAGTATGAAAATTAACTTCAGAATTCATTACCAATTTATGACAGTCTTCTTTCTAAGCAGAGCAGAAAAAGGTCGATGATGCTTTCTCTATATGAAGTAAATAGTTAATCAATTTTACATCAATCTTTTCTGTGAAGATTGCATAGAGAAATCACAGATCAAAATGCTTTGACTATGGATAAGTAGCTTTCTGGCCAACAAATTGTAGTGTTTGGTGTTTTACTTTAGAGAAAAGGACAATTATATTTTATGCTTCAGAGTTGTAAATTAATTACTCCCTTGGAGTTTGATCATATATCATTTTTCTGGCTATCTTGCTGTAATTTCACTCAATTGGTAAAAAGCAGATTCTTTTTCATTAGTTGTGTTTGAAGACGTAGACTTGAGTCACTATAGTTATCAGATGACAAACCCTGGTGAACTGATATTTTTATGAAGAAAATATGGATTTAACAGGGGTTATAACAACCACTTTAATTGCACAGGTTATGAAAGAAATAATATAACTCTAAAAGATATTGTTTCTTTTGAAGTGATTATTATTCATGTGATTATATCCAGGTGATGGCTGGATCACGGAACAAAAGTCTGAACAACTGGGATTCCAATAAGGATCAGAAAGCTGAACGACCTTAGCTGCCTCAGTGAGCTGGTACCACCTTTGGTGCTTTGCATGTAAGATCTCACAGAAGTGATTATTTGTTAGACAGACCACATTTCATAAAAACAGAAACTTTTCTGAAACAGCTTTTGGAATATTCCTTATTTAAATACCATGCATAATTGGAACAAAAATATCTTCACCTTCAAATTATGGAAAATTTGTCAATCTTCAAAATTTCTCAATCAGCATTTCCTCCTACTTGAATCTAATTGAGTGTTTCTTGAAGTTCAGACCTCTTGGAATGTGTCCAGATCACTGACATTGGCAATAGCTTCACCAGTTACTGTGATTACTTATGTTCCATATTCTTGTCAGCTATCCATTTCCTATTGGGCTTTCTGCTTAAGAAACACATATCTTTTAAAAATTAGAGAAAGATTCATTTTCTTTCTGTGCCCCAACAACTCTGTCCTCACAAAGATGATATTCAAAGTATTTACTGACTTACATTGGTAGTAACCAATTAAACTTCATACCAGTGCTCTGCGTAGTTACCAGCACCACTGCCCTGCACTAGTCAGGGGATCTTCATCTGCTCTTTCCATCCAGCCTCTGCAGTCCTTGCGCTTCCCTCTCCGGATGACAGAATGCGTTCTTGTGTTGGAAGGTGGGGGTTGGGAACTCAGACACATGCCGTAGACCTTGGGATCCTCCAGGGAGTGGCTCCAGCAGCTGCAATGGATTGCTGTTAAAGTCAATTTTGCTTTTCATAGCAAAGAACTGCTCTCCAAATCTCTCTAACTGATGTGGTGAGTTTAAAATGAGTGGTCCTAGTTTCTGGAAACAAAACTCTTGCTTATTTATTTACTTATTTATTTATTTTTGAGACAGAGTGTCACTCTGTTACTCAGGGTAGTGTGCAGTAGCATCATAGTTCACAGTAACCTCAAACTCTTGTGCTCAAGTGATCTTGCTTCAGCCTTCTGAGTAGCTCGGACTACAGGCACCTGCACAACCCTGATTAGTTTCTCTATTTTTAGTAGAGATGGGGGTGTGGGTGGGGGCACTGGTATGTGGGAGTGTGGGGGTGTGTGTGTCTCACTTTTGCTTGGCTGATCTCAAACTCTTGTGTTTAAGCAGTCCACCTGCCTTGGCCTCTCAGAGTGCTAGAATTATAGGCACGAGCCACTGCACCCAGCCCCAAACTCTTGCTTACGTAACCAGAGGCATTACAGACAGAAAGGAGACTGCTCAGTAGCAGTGGAGGAAGCCGCTGCTGCGGTAGGAGGAGCATCGACTTTAGGCTGTAATGGAAGTCTTCCTACCTTGGTGATTCTTTTTTTTTTTTTTTTTTCAGGAAGAGCAGAGGCAGCTGCCTTTATTGGCGGTCACGTGCCAGCTGACTTCAATCAAAGGCCACACACTTGATGTTGAAGTCACCATCAGCTGCCATGTAGTTGATGGCCTCCAGGTTGAGGCCGTTAGGGAACTTGAATGTGTAACCATCTGGCAGCTTGACGGACAAGTCTGCCTGGTTAAAGCTGGTGCATACCTGCACGACACTCCAGGCTGGAAGGGAAAGGCAGCCTCCCGCTGCTCAGCTCCCCAGGCCCCGCCGTCCTTGCTGTTGCACACGATAGTATTGGCATCCCCGTGGGCATCGAAGCGGGGGTTGAAATGCAGGCACAGGTTGTTGCTGTCTTTGCCCAGGTTCAGCACAAAGCTGGGGGATAACAGAGGGCTTGAGGTCACCCCGGCCAGTGCCAGCCCCCTTGAACTGGCAAGTCCACCACTGAGTACCCCATGAATGTACCCAGCTGGGAGAACTCATTGAACAGGGAGGTGAGAAATCTCCAGTCTAGTTCTGGCCCTGCCACCTACTTGCTGTGTGACCTTGAACCAGTCCCTGCCCCTTACTTCCACTGAGTTTTCTTGTTTGTGCCACAGGGGCTGCACAGGAAGGATCTCTAGGGTCTTGCCATGCTGATGGCCCAAAACTCTTGAAGACATTAACATCCTAGTCCTTTGGGTCAAGTTTAGAGACTCCCTTCAGAGGAGGGCAAATGTCCTGTCTTGTACATCCCTGTGTCCCTGCGGCCCAGTACAGAGTGGGGCACACAGTAGATGCTCAATAACTATGGGGCGAGGGCAGGTGCAGTGGCTCATGTCTGTAATCTGAGCATTCTGGGAGGCCGAGTTGGGCAGATTACTTAAGCTCAGGAGTTCGAGACCAGCCTGAGCGAGAGCGAGACCCTGTCTCTAAAAATACCCTGGCGCTGTGGCAGGTGCCTGTAGTCCCAGCTACTTGGGAGGCTAAGGTAAGAGAATCAAGAGCCCAATAGTTTGAGGTTGCTGTGAGCTATGACACCACGGCATACTACCGAGGGTAACAAGTGAAACTCGGTCTCAAAAAAAAATAAACGGACAAAAAACTGTGAGGTGAATGAACAAATAATAGTAATACATTTGTATAACAGCAATACTGGGTGGCACCTGTGGCCCAGTAAGTAGGGCGCCAGCCCCATATTCCGAGGGTAGCGGGTTCAAACCCGGCCCCAGCCAAACTGCAAAAAAAAAAAAAAAAAAAGCAGGGTGGGGCGGTGCTTGTGGCTCAAAGGAGTAGGGCGCCGGCCCCATATGCCAGAGGTGGCAGTTCAAACCCAGCCCCGGCCAAAAACTATAAAAAAAAAAAATAATAAAATAGCAGGGCATTGTGGCAGATAGGAGGCTGAGGCAAGAGAACTGCCTAAGCCCAAGAGCTGGAGGGTGCTGTGAGCTGTGATGCCACAGCACCCTACCAAGGGCAATAAAATGAGACTATCTCTAAAAGAAAAGAAAAGAAAAAAAAAAAGATAATAGCAATACTTACTTCTGAAGGTTTGGTAAGAATGAAATTGATAGTGCACGTGAAGTAGGCAGCTCTTAATAATATCAGCTGATCATCCCTGTTATCAGTGAACTGTCCAGCATCTGACCTTCCCAGTCTGCCTCCCACTTTGTTATACAAATTAACAAACTAAGGCTCAGTGAGGTTGGTTGACCGGTCCAAGGTCACATGGCTGCTGAGAAAATAAGCCATCTGGCTGAATACATGATGAATGAAGGAATGAAGGACTGAGTGAGTGAATGACCTGATGCAGGAAAGAGGGACTTCCAGGCAGGGCAGTGGTTGATACCCCTCTCATTCCCTCTCCCCGCCCTCCCAACCTCAGGTCCCGCCCAGAGCCGGAAGCAGCTGGGTAAGGTAGATGACGAGGCCGCAGCTGGTTTAGTTTAAGAGGCTCCAGCTGGGAGGGAAGGGGCGACTGTGGTAGGGGCGCCCAGACCTCGCGGGGGAAGTGACTCACCCTGAAAACGCAGCAACGGGAGCTGGCCGTTAACCCCCTGCCCGCCGGAGAGGAGAAGCGGGCTTGACCAGCCACACCCGTCCGAGACGCGTGGCTGGACCCTCGGCTCTGAGCCATCCATTTACCCCAGCCGTTCACCTCCCTGTTTCCGCCCCTTACCTCTTGGCGTCAGGGGCCACCTCGCCCCGTACTCTGAGGCACTCCCCAGGTTTGAGATTCAGGTTGCTGGCGACCAGACCCTGCGCAGACAAGACCCCACCCAGCCGGGTTAGAGGACAAGGGCTCCGCTGCTGCTGCCTACAGTCTCCTGAAGTGGTTGCTGCTGGGAGTGGGGTTGTTCCCACCCTGGATCTCTCGCCAGGCCAACAGAAAGCCTGGGGCACAGGACTGAGCTGCAAGCTCTAGCCTCTGATTATATGTGTGGTCCTGGGAAAGTCCCTATTCTCAACAGGGTCTGTTTCAGTCTGTAACAGGACATCTGGCTCTAGGAGACAGGCTGTAGGAGATTTTGCAGATCAGCTTGGGGATTTGGGATGCAGTGCCCCATCACTTCCCTTAGCACACAGAATCAGGCTTGGAGTGGGGCAGCAAAGTCACACTGAATGGAGGGATTTGCTCTTGTGCTCCTGAGAGGCCCAGGGGCTAAAAAGGACACCCTGAAAAACAAATCCCTCTGCAAAAGTGAGAGTGACCAAGCCTTGGAGCTGCAGCCAGGTTAGCTCAGAGTTAAGACTGAGCACACTGCAGGGCACTGCTACCCACTGGCGCCTGGGGAGAGTGGGCAGGAGTTAACTGGTATTAGTGGTTCCTTCTGCCAGAAACTTGAACCCTTTCCCTGGGGGCCGGGGGAAGATTCTTCACTCCTTCTCCCTCCCTTACCACACACTTCCCAGTTTGCCAGTAATGGCGGGGAGAGGGGTTCCCCCAGCCCCTACCTGACTAACCTGGACATAAGTTCCCTCCACCCCTACCCCCGGAAGGCCCATCCTGGGCAGCCTGCCTCACTCAGGTCCTGGCAACTTTTCAGAGCTCTCTGGAGCAGAGGGAGGTGACTCTGCTCCGGCCTGGTGACTGGGGACAGCTGCAGGGGGGAGGGGAAGGAAGGCTCTTTGGGGTGAAGTAGGGGGAAGGGACAGTGGTCTGAGTGCCACCAAAGTCTCCCCACCCCAGTTGGCCACACCTTTCCCACTCCCACTTCTCAGAGAGCTGTAGAATGTCAGCTCTTGGCAGAAATAACTGTGCTGCCTGACCCCAGAGGAATCCAGAAAGTTCTTAAGTCAGAGAAGGCCTTGGAGGACCATGGCACCCCCTCCCATTTTACAGATGTGGCCACTGAGGTCCATAAAAGAGGAGGCATTTGTTCAAGACTTCACAGCTGGGACTAGAATGTGTTCCCGATCTCCCCCTCTCCCCTAGCAGTCTGTCCCACCCTATCCCCTGGAGCTTGGGGTGGGGTCTTCACACTCACACAAGCCATGATTGAAGCAGGAGGATGTTCGGGGACCGGTGCACCAACCGTCTGAAGACTCCACCCGAGAGACAACCCAGCCTCTCCCACAGTTTTAACACGACCGGACCCAGTGAGTCCCGCCCCCCTAGAAGCTCAGCCAATTGCAAGTCAGGACAGTGATTGGGGGCCCATGCGAGGCGGAATCAATGGAATTTTGAAGCCCGTTCTGGAGCAGAGGTGACCAGTCAGAGTGGCCTGCTCGCCCCCCACACCGCCCCGCCTTCATCTTAGCCACGCCCACATGGTTCAAGCTCCTATTTGCCTCCTCCATCCTTCCCCGCCCCCCCATCCTAAAATTGTGCTGCGGCGGAGATTGGGGGAAGCCAGTGGAAAATAGTTTCAGGATGAGCTAGGCCTGAGAGTTGGCGGGAAGGGGCCCAGGGCCAGGAGGCTGAGTTCAGGGGTGCCCAGGGAAGATGGCTGAGGGGGTACAGGGTCTTATAGGGAATTAAATGGAGCCAGAGAAGGCCGCTCAGAGCCAGGGCGTGGCTCCTGCTGTGTGCCTCTGTCAAGGCAGAGGACCTTTTTACTACATGGCCCCAGCCCCACCCGGATCTCCCCCGGAAGCGGGGACTGTGGCTGTAGCGCGTGCTCCTCAGCAAAGCTAATGAAAGCTGGGCAGGGTGCCAGGCCTGAGGCTGCAGGCCTGCCTCTAGCCCCAGGCTTTGGCCACGCTGAGGGGCCTGCAGGTGATTTCAAGGAGCCCAGGCCTTACTGCTTCTGTCCATCTGCTAGCATGGGGCCCGAGAGGCACTTAGGCCAGGCCATAAAGGGTGGGGAACTGGCTCTGTGCACCCTATTCACTCTTTACATCCCCCTTTGAGGCCAGCATGGCCTGCTTTTCTGCATCCATTTGGCAGGTATTTTACTGAGCACCTACTATGTGCCTGGCCCGGGGCTGGCATGAGAGAATTCAAAGATAAACCCCTCCTGGACCCTGCTATCAAGGAGCCCATAGTTGGGGTGGAATCTTCTATAACTAGAAGTAGCATGATGATGGCTCTAAGTCATGAGCAAGCATCACAGTGAGATGGAGACTCTGAACATGCATAAAGTGTGTGAAGTATCCACAGCATCCAGCATGGGCACAAGCTCAGGAATGTGAAAGTACAGGTCTGGGGAATGGTAAGCCCTGGGCATGGAGAGAAAGAGGGGGGTGAGGCTGGAAAGCCAGCAGTACCTGGATCATGAAGGGCATCATGGGCCATGCAAAGGGTTTAGACATTGTTTTACCTCAGAGTGCTGGGGAGCCACAGAAGGTTATAGGGAGTGTGAACTAAAATAAAATCTTACCCCTCCCTCCTCAGTGACTGATTGACTGGACCCCCTCTTGGCCAAGAGGATCCCAGGCTGAGTTGCTTGCCAAGAGAAAGGAGATCAGATATGCCTCATCATGCCCCCTACCCCCTCTTAGAGACGTCCTCTGTGACTCATTAACAGGCCTAAGACATACCTGCAGGTCCTTAATATACATAACAAACCACCAGAGTCAGTTTGATACTTTTTCTCCAATTAACAGAAATTTTATCTTGAGCATTCCTTTTCACTGACTCCTAGTCTTCTTTTTTTTTTTTTTTTGAGACAGAGCCTCAAGAAGCTCACAGCAACTTCCAGCTCCTGGGCTTAAGCGATTCTCTTGCCTCAGTCTCCCAAGTAACTGGGATTACAGGCGCCCACCACAATGCCTGGCTATTTTTTGGTTGTAGTTGTCATTGTTTGGCAGGCCCAGGCTGAATTTGAACCCGCCAGCTCTGGTGTATGTGGCTAGCACCTCAGCCTCTTGAGCTACAGGTGCCAATCCATCTGTCTTGGCTTCCCAAAGTTGCTAGGATTACGTATGTGAGCCACTGTGCCTGGCTGACTCCTAGTCTTTTATTATTTATTCAGACAGAGTCTCACTATGCCACCCTTGGTCGAGTGCTGTGGAGTTACAGCTCGTAGCAACCTCCTACTCTTGGGCTCATGCGATTTTCTTGCCTCAGCCTCCCAAGTAGCTGGGACTACAGGCACCTGGCACAACGTCCAGCCATTTTTTGTTATAGCTGTCATTGTTGTTTAGCTGGTTCGAACCTGCCAACTGTATATATGTGGCTGGCACCGTAACAACTGTGCTTCGGGTGCCGAGCTGACTCCTAGTCCTTTTTATTTTTCTTCCCGACTCCTACTCTTTTAAACAGAGCCTAACTCTTTCAGCAAATTGTCAGCTAAAGAACTTTAGATCTGGGCAGTGCCTGTGGCTCAAAGGAGTAAGGTGTTGGCCCCATATACAGGTGGTGGTGGGTTCAAACTGGGCCCCGGCCAAATACTGCAAAAAAAAAAAAAAAAAAAGAACTTTAGATCCACCCATAATCTGTAAGCCCACACTACCACATGTCCCACCTTTTTGAGCCAAACCAATGTATGTTTTCAGCATAGTGGTTTATTACCTCACCTATAATCCCTGTCTCCCTAAAATATATAAAACCAAACTATAACCCCATCACCTCCAGTCCACTTGTTCAAGGCTTCTTGGGTATGTCTCCAAGTCATAGTCTTTAAACTTGGCTCAGAATAAACCTCCTTATTTTCCAGAGTATGGCCTTTCCATCCATAGGAGGGTGAGTACTGAGGCCAGATTTAGGCTGTAGGGAAGATCACTGTAGCGCTGGAGTTGAGGATGGATATGAGGGTGCTCACCTCACACTCAGGACCCTGGTAGAAGTGTCAGGGGAGCACACCAAGGGGAGGGACTTGCTAGGAGAGCTGTCAGGGAGGCAGCCTTCTCCACACAGTCATCCCCTTCAGAAACTGCCAGCACTAAAGAGGGAGGAAGATATGGTCTAAGAGTGACTCACATCTGGAGGCCATACCCGGACCCCCACCCTGCCCTACCCTACCTCCATGGCCTCCTCCAACACCCACCTCCCAGGCCACCTGCCTCCAAGATGACTGAAGCCCACCCTGGTAAAGAATGAGAGGGGGTGGCTTGGCGCCTGTGGCTCAAGTGGCTAAGGTGCCAGCCACATACACCTAAGGTGGTGGGTTCGAATCCAGCCCGGGCCTGCCAAACAACCATGACAGCTGCAACCAAAAAAATAGCCGGGCACTGTGGTGGGTGCTTGTGGTCCCAGCTACCTGGGAGGCGGAGGCAGGAGACTTGCTTGAGCCCAGGAGTTGGAGGTTGCTGTGAGCTGTGATGCCACAGCACTCTACCCAGGGGGACAGCTTGAGGCTCTGTCTAAAAAAAAAAAAAAAAAAAAAAGAGGGGAGCCTGCAAGGCTGCAGGCAGACCCAGAGAGGGGGCTGCGAGCTCCTTACCCCTCCTTCCAGACCAAGCAGCTACCTAGGAAACCAACCACAGCAGTTTCATGTTTTCCTCTAGGGCCTCCCCCAAACCTCAATCATAGGAAGGGGCAGGTGGGGCCCCAGTGGGGCCCAGCCTAGCTCCATGGCCTTTCCCCTGAGCTTTCCTTCTCTACACTGAGGACCAGAAGTGCTTCAGGAGTTTTCCCTGCAGGACTGCCATGGGGCAGGTAGTGCTGGCTGTCCCAGCCCAGGAGTTGGGCTCTCAGGGCCTCAGGAGCTGCTCCTACATCCTTCCCCCAACCTGGAAATGGGCCTGGCACAGGGAGTGTTTGCCATTGGATGGAGGGACTACTTACTTCCTCTCCAGGGTCTGGCCTGCCTAGGTATGGCAGAGTGGCAGCATGGCTTGGTGATAGGTCCTCAGAAAGGCTATGCTCGGCTCAGTGCCCTTAGCATAGTAGTTATGGTACCAGCCATATACACAGAGGCTGGCAGGTTCGAACCTGGCTTGGGCCAGCTAAAGAACAATGACAGTTACAACAACAAAAAAATAACCAGGCCTTGTGGCAGGTGCCTGTAGACCCAGCTACTTGGGAGGCTGAGGCAAGAAAATTGCTTAAGCCCAAGAGTTGGAGGTTGCTGTGAGCTGTGATGCTACAGCTCTCTACTGAGGGCGACATAGTGAGATTCTGTTTAAAAAAAAAAATGGCTATGTTCTCCTACAGTATCCTACCAACTCACTTCTCCCTGTCTGCCTCAGTCTTCTCATCTGTAATTTGGAGAGACCTCCTGCTCTGCATAAGGCTGATACAGGGTGGAACGCAGGTCTCTTGTACTAAATAGATGATTTGTGTGTGTGTGTGTGTGTCAGAGTCTTACTCTGTCCCCCAGACTAGAGTGCGGTGGCATCACAGCTCACAGCAATGTCAAACTCCAGGGCTCAAGCCACCTTCTTGTTTCAGCCTACTATGTAACTTGGACTATAGGCGCCCACAGAGTCTGGGTAGATTTCTATTTTTAGTAGAGATAGGATCTCACTCCTGCTCAGGCTGGTCTCCAACTCCTGAGCTCAAGGGATCCTCCCACCTCAGCCTCTAAGAATGCTAGGATTACAGGGTTGAGCCAGGACACTTGGCCAGATGATTATTTTTTTTCATGGAGGCTCCCTCTTGTCTCTTACCAGGCCAAGTTATCTTCCTAGGGTCCTGGCAGTACCTCTGGAAGGTTGCTGTCTCACCTCCTATTGGCTGCCAACTTGCCTTGGCTGGGATAGGGAGTCTCTCCAGATTCTAGTGTCCTCTGTAATAGGAACTTTGATTTGGGGGTGGGCAAGAAGGTGCATCACGCTCTCCCCTCCACATCCTCAGAGCCTCCTAGTGGTGGTGCCCACTTATCTGCCAGGCCTGGTGCCTGGCGCCTTGCTTTCATACATTATCTTATTTCATCTTCATGAACTTTAGACTTTGTGTCTGCCAACTGTGTAGAACTGCACAGAGAAATGTGGCTGCAGTTAGAATCAGGAGAAGTGGGTGGGGCCTATGGCTCAAAGGAGTAGGGTACCAGCCCCATAAGCTGGAGGTGGCGGGTTCCAACCCAGCTCCTGCCAAAAACTGCAAAAAAAAAAAAAAAAAAAAAAAGAATGAGAGACAAGTTCTGACTTGGGGGTGGTTGGTGCTGAGGGTCTTTGGCTTCTCTGAACCTGTTTCAGTCATGGAAAGTGGGAATGATGTTACCTACTCAAGTGGCTGCTTGGCAGATTACAAGAGGTGTAAGGAGAGGCGAGATGTTAGTGTTCCCTCTGCAACCCCCAAAGCCAAGACCCTCCACCCTGGGGATTGTCTGTCCACTCACTGATCTGCAGTAGAGGCAGTGAGCTCTCTGGAATTCCTCTGCCCTTAGGCTGAACCTTGGCTGCTGCCAGGAGTAATGAGCTGAGCTCATCCAGACAGGATCCAGCCAGTTTTGCTCTTCCTGGCCTGTGGACTCCCAACCCTGCCTGGATGGAGGCTGTGCCTCCTTCAGCTGTTGGTGGTGGAAGGGCTGCTGGGTTCACAGGGGTACCATCCCCACCCCCTCTGCCAACTTGGGTATGGTCAGAGCCAGCTCCATGGTCCTAGATGTCAAAGCAGAGAAGAACCCTAAAATACTGTATCTGACTTGATCCCCCATTTAATGACGCAATTTAATGACACAGAAACCAGAGAAGGTGGCCACTTGACCAAGGTCACCAGGGTGCTAGGGCCAGAAGCCCTTTCATCTGCTGCATCAAAGATACCTGAGCTTGGAAAGCTACCCTTTCCCTCCTGCTCATGAAGGGGAGGAGGGAGTGGTAGAGGTAGAGACATCTGCCCCTGGCAACTCCAGGCCCTTGTCCAGCCCCACTGTGCCCCAGCCTGCCTGCTCTTACCTCGTTTGTCTATTCTCCCCTTCCAGCCTTTGTTCCTCCTGTCCAAACAGCCCCTCTCCACACATCTGTTACCGTCTCACCTGGTGTCCATGCCTTCTGACTATAGGGTCCAACCCTCCTCTGAGACAGTGTCATCATCTCACAGTAAGGCCTGGGTGGGGCCTAGACCCTTTTATGTACTATTCCTCCCGGCCTTAGGCCTGAGCCTTTAAAATGCTTTTAGCATTTTGTTTGAAACTAATTAGACTCACAGGAAGCCCAGAGTTTTTTTTTTTTTTTTTTTTTGAGACAGAGGCTCAAGCTGTCTCCGGAGTGCTGTGGCATCATAGCTCACAGCAACCTCCAACTCCTGGGCTCAAGTGAGTCTCCTGCCTCAGCCTCCCAAGTAGCTGGGACCACAAGTGCCCGCCACAATGCCCAGCTATTTTTTTTTGGTTGCAGCCTTCATTGTTGTTTGGCGGGCCTGGGCTGGATTCGAACCCACCACCTTAGGTGTATGTGGCTAGAGCCTTAGCCACTTGAGCCACAGGTGCCCAGCCGAAGCCCAGAGCTTTTTAAGAACTTAGGAAATATTTGAGACCTGAAGGAAAAAATGTATTGGCTCCAAAATATTAAAACTGCAAAGCTGAAATTAATAAATGTTTACTGTACTTAAAATTAATGAAAGATTTAGTTGAGTAGTCATAAACATCATTACATTTGAAAACAACTTTGTAAATTCATTTTTTGTACTTTAAAAGTATTTCCAAGTATTCCTAGAGGTCAGTCAGTCCTGAATTAGGTCCCAGTAGCCAAAGAATGACCAAAAGTATTAAAATAATTTGAAAAGTAAATATATATTTAATGTAGGATGTAGAGGCCAGGCACAGTGGCTCTTGCCTATAATCCTAGCACTCTGGGAGGCTGAGGCGGGTGGATTGTTGAGCTTATGAATTCGAGACTAGCCTGAGCAAGAGCAAGACCCCTATCTCTACTAAATATAGTAAAAAACAACAACAACAAAAATACCCTAGCCAGGCGTTGTGGTGGGTGCATATAGTTCCAGCTACTTGGGAGACTGAGGCAAGAGGATCACTTGAGCCCAAGAGTTTGAGGTTGCTGTGAACTATGATAATGCTACAACACTCTACCCAGGGTGAAAGACTGTCTCATAAAAAAAAAATAATAATAAAATATGATATATGATGTAGTGGGTGGCACTTGTGGCTCAGTGAGTAGGGCGCTAGCCTCATATACTGAGGGTGGTGGGTTCGAACCCAGCACCGGCCAAAATGCAACAAAAATAGCTGGGCTTTGGGGTGGGCGCCTGTAGTCCCAGCTACTCGGGAGGCTGAGGCAAGAGAATCACCTAAGCCCAAGAGCTGGAGGTTGCTGTGAACTGTGACACCACCACACTCTACCGAGGGCAACACAGTGAGGCTCTATCTCAAAAAAAAAAAAATGACATGGGTGGATTTTATTGTTTTCTATGAAATGCCTAAGGCCTGTGTATCAGCAGGGTTTGTGCCTTTAAGTAACAGAAAACTCAAAGAAAACTGCTTTAAAATTAAGGAAAACTGGCTTAGCGCCTGTGGCTCAAGTGGCTAAGGCGCCAACCACATACACCTAAGGTGGTGGGTTCGAATCCAGCCCGGGCCCGCCAAACAATAATGGCTGCAACCAAAAAATAGCTGGGCATTGTGGTGGGTGCCTGTGGTCCCAGCTACTTGGGAGGCTGAGGCAAGAGAATCGCTTGAGCCCAGGAGTTGGAGGTTGCTGTGAGCTGTGATGCCACAGCACTCTACCCAGGGGGACAGCTTGAGGCTCTGTCTCTAAAAAAATAAAATAAAATTAAGAAAAACTCAACTTTTTTTTACTATAATGAGAAGTCTGGAGCTAGGTAGCTTCCATAGCAGGTTAATACAGTGGCTCTGTGAAATAATCAAAGATCTAGGTTCTTGTGTAATCCTGGATTGTGGCCATCCTTACTGTTAGGCGATACAAACTGAAGAATTTGGGGCACACTGTCTTAACATTTGTAACATATTCTCAAATGGTTCAGTTAAAAAATAGTCTACAGCCAGGGGAGGTGGATCAGATTTGTAATCCGAGCACTCTAGGGGGCTGAGGTGGAGGATGGAAACGGATTAGGGTCAGCAGTTTGAGACTAGCCTGAGCAACAGCAAGAGCAAGACCGCATCTCTACTAAAAATAAACATACAGGCTTGGCACTTGTGGCTCAAGTGGCTAAGGTGCCAGCCACATACACCTGAGCTGGCAGGTTCAAGTCCAGCCCAGGCCCACCAAACAACAATGACGGCTGCAACCAAAAAATAGCTGGGCATTATGGTGGGCACCTGTAGTCCCAGCTACTTGGGAGGCTGAGGCAAGAGAATCGCTTGAGCCCAGAAGTTGGAGGTTGCTATGAGCTGTGATGCCATGGCACTCTACCCAGGGTGACAGCTTGAGGCTCTGTCTCAAAAAAAAAACCTAAAAAATAAAAAAATAAACATACAAACAAACAAAGTGTAGCCTGTAATCATAGCATAGCATGTTCGATGCTGAGGTGGGAGGGTTGCTTGAGGCCAGGAGCAACATAGTAAGATCTCATCTTTACAAAATAATTTTTAAAAATTAAAAAATGTGGCTCGGTGCCTATAGCTCAACCGGCTAAGGCGCCAGCCACATACACCTAAGGTGGCGGGTTCGAATCCCCAGCCCGGACCCGCCAAACAACAATGACGGCTGCAACCAAAAAATAGCCGGGCATTGTGGCGGGCGCCT
>CAUYTI010111733.1:0-19436 GCA_963575145.1 Galago senegalensis | reverse complement strand
CCAGGAGAATGGGAGGAGGGGGCAAGATGGTGGACTGCAGCCAGTTTTTTACAGAGGCTTCCATCCAGAAGGATACTTAAAGGATAGAAATTTAGCAAGAAAGCTGATGGTTTGGAGCAGAGCCAAGAGAGAAGATTGAAGAATGCACTTCAACCTTGCTGAGGTGAGCTGCGAACCCCAAAAATACAATCAAAAGGTACAAAATCCACCACCAAGAGGATGGGAGGCCCTTCCCCCACAAGAAGGGCTCATAGTTTACTCCATACAAACAAGAGAGCAGAGTTCAAACATCCTCCCACTCTATCCCACAGGAGAGACCCCCTAAAAACTGGACCTCCTACATACCATGACACCCTCCTGCCAGGCATAAAACTGTAAAACTGTATAAAACTGTATATATTCCCTACCTGAAACTCTGAACTCTGAGGATTACCCTCCACCCACTCTTACCCCAAGGTCTGGAGGTTTGTCACCCATGGAGTCCAGATTCTTGGGCATTTCCTTGAGAGGAGTGGAGGGGGAAAGGGCTGGTGCTGCTCTGTGCTGACTTTATGACATAGGAGTGAGGAGAAGAGTGTTAGCTCAGAGGAAGCCATACAGGAGCTGCCTGATGCCATTCCAGATAGGCACGCCCTGTCTCTCTGGGCAACCAGAGGTTCTGGACAGCAGCCACTGGTGGAATGGACTTGGGAACTTTTGTGAGTAAAGAGACCATCAGCACCTAGCCCTCAGGGGAATATAGCTAAGACAATGGCAGTGGGCGGGCAGATGCTGGAATTGACACCTGAGTATAAACTCTAATTGTTTGCTGCCCAGGACTGAGTTTCTTATTAGCTCTAGCAGCCTCTGACTTGCAGAGGAATTTAGCCAGGACAGAAGGTGTGCGATTGGAACTGAGTCAACTTCCCCAGCCTAAATAAAAGTCCCCCTGCTGGACTCAGATCTCTGGGGACTTTGGCAGTCGTAAACCCCAGGAGCATTTGCTTACTGGAGTGAACTGGGTCACAGCCCTGTGGGATTACCAGTGACTGGGTGCAAGGTGGGGAAGGAGGTATCAACCTTCCCAGACTAATTCATTTGTTGGGTGGGTCCTTTTGCCCTCACAGAGCACTGGAGCAAGTTATATCTGAGCTGCCAGCAGACCCCTCTTATCTAGCTGCCGGAGACATTTGAACTGTCCCACTTGAGACTGGTGTTGACTAGGACAACCAATTTGGACCCCTTGAGCTGGGCAAATCACCCAAGGACTATCCAAAATGGCACCCTGGGTATATAATTGAGGGAAGGTTTGATTTTCCTTGCCCAATTGTTGTTTCGGGGCAGGGTGACTTAATTGCTGGTATTTCTCCATAGCTGAGACTTCAAACAAGAGTAACTGATTCACTAGTGTAGGACAGAGACCAGCTGAAAATAAGACAGAGCCACTTAGCCCCATCACAGCAAGCAGGTCCCCAGTCTCTGAGGCCATAACACCATACGGGTCCTTGACAAAGCTCAAGGGGAAAAGCCAAACGGGGTAAATAATCATGGGGTGGAATCAGCAGAAAAGCTCTGGTAATATAAATAACCAGAGTAGATCCCCCAAGAAAGGATGTGGCTGGTAATATGAATAACCAGAATAGGTCAACCCTAAGGTGACCAGATTTTAACATTGGTAAAGTGGGACACCATTGGGGGGGCCTGCGGGGTGGGCCTGACAAAATGCAAACTTTGATAAGCAGTTCTTGATAATCAGTTCTCAACAATTATTTGTTATTATTAAAGTTTAACATTATAAAATTAACAAAAATAATATAAAACACATATCCTGGCGAAATAGCCACACATGGCAGCCGAAAACTGTATATTCCCTTCCTGTTTTCCCGTGTTCCATAGCTTGTCATGCCTTCTTTCCAAAAATCAGGGCTTTTTAAAAATGCTGCAGGATGCAGGACAAATTGTTAAAAATAGGGACTGTCCCACCAAAAGTAGGACATCTGGTCACCTTACTCTGGGGGTGGGGGGGAGGGCTACTTGTTTGTTCCGGACAGTTTGGCTCCTTCTGAGCTAATTGTCCTTGCCTAGAAGCAAGGAAGGGGGCCAGTCTCCTTCTGATACCTTGTCCAGGAGGGGAGTAGGGAGTTTACATTAGCCTTTTCATTTCCAAATGAAGTTACATTAACCTCTCTTCATTCCCAAATGGAGTTACATTAACCTTTTCATTCCCAAATGGAGTTACGTTAACCTTTTCAGCAGCCGAAAACAGTATATTCCCTTCCCATTCTCCTGCTGTTCCCTAGCTTGTCATATATTCTTTCCAAAAATCGGGACTTTTTAAAAATGCCATGGATGCAAGACAAATTGTTAAAAATCAGGACTGTCCCGCCAAAAGTGGGACGTCTGCTCACCATAGTCAACCTTCCCCCCCCCGCCATAAAAGGATGTGGCAGATGAAACTGAAGATCCCCTTTATAAACAGATGGCTGAAATGTCAGAAATTGAATTCAGAATTTGGATTGCAAATAAGATTAGTAGAGGCAAAGATAGAATTAGAAATGCAAGGAGCATTCCAAAAGTTTACTCAAGAATTCAACAAATTCAAAGACAAAACCACCAAAGATTTTGAAACATTGAGGCAAGAGATTGTAGCCCTCAAAGATCTGAAAAATACGGTAGAATCCCTTGGTAATAGAATGCAGCAGGTGGAAGAAAGGATCTCAGACGTAGAAGACAAAGATGGCCACTTTATATTTGTTAAGGGCAATACTCAATATGATGAGATCTCAATTATCAATATCTATGCACCCAACCAGAATGCACCTCCATTTATAAAAGATACTCTAACTGGCATGAGCAACTTGATCTCTTCCAGCTCCATCATAGTGGGAGATTTTAACCCTCCTTTGGCAGTGTTGGATAGATCCTCCAATAAGAAGCTTAGAAAAGAAATCTTAGACTTAAAATTAACTATTCAACTTCTGGATTTAACAGACATCTACAGAACATTTCATCCTAACAAAACTGAATACACATTTTTCTCATCAGTACATGGAACATACTCCAAAATTGATCACATCTTAGGTCACAAATCTAACCTCAGCAAATTCAAAGGAATAGAAATTATTCCATGCATCTTTTCAGACCATCATGGAATAAAATTTGAACTCAGTAACAACAGGAATCTGCAGACTCATACAAAAACATGGAAGCTAAATAATCTTATGCTGAATGATAGATGGGTCAGAGACGAGATCAAGAAGGAAATTACCAAATTTTTAGAACAAAATGATAAGGAAGACACGAGTTATCAGAACCTCTGGGATACCATAAAGGCAGTACAAAGAGGGAAATTTATAGCATTGAAAACCTTCCTCCAGAGAATGGAAAGAGAGGAAGTTAACAACTTAATGGCACCCCTCAAGCAGCTGGAAAAGGAAGAATGCTCCAATCCCAAATCCAGCAGAAGAAAATAAATAACCAAAATTAGAGCAGAATTAAATGAAATTGAAAACAAAGGACTATAGAACAGATCAATAAATCAAAAAGTTGATTTTTTGAAAAAGTCAAAGAAAATTATAGACCAATATCACTAATGAATATTGATGCAAAAATATTCAACAAAATCCTAACAAACAGAATCCAGCAACACATCAAACAAATTATACATCACGACGAAGTGGTTTTTTCCCAGGATCTCAAGGATGGTTCAACATACATAAATCTATAAATATAATTCAACACATAAAGAAATTAAAAAACAAAGACCATATGATTCTCTCAATTGATGCAGAAAAAGTGTTTGATAATATCCAGCATTCCTTCATGATCAGAACACTTAAGAAAATTAGCATAGAAGGGACATTTCTTAAACTGATAGAGAACATCTACAGCAAACCCACAGCCTAGATTGTATTGAATGGAGTTAAGCTGAAATCATTTCCACTCAGATCAGGAACCAGGCAAGGTTGCCCATTGTCTCCATTTCTCTTCAACATTGTAATGCAAGTTTTAGCCATCACAATTAGGGAAGAAAAAGCAATCAAGGGTATCCATATAGGGTCAGAAGAGATTAAACTTTCTTTTTTTTTTGAGACGGAGCCTCAAGCTATCCCCCTGGGTAGAGTGCCATGGCAGCACAGCTCACAACAACCTCCAACTCCTGGGCTCAAGCGAGTCTCCTGCCTCAGCCTCCCAAGTAGCTGGGACTACAGGCACCCACCACAATGCCCGGCCATTTTTTGGTTGCAGCCATCATTGTTGTTTGGCGGGCCGGGCTGGTGATTCGAACCCGCCACCTTAGGTGTATGTGGCTGGCGCCTTAGCCGCTTGAGCCACAGGTGCCGAGCCAAGATTAAACTTTCATTCTTCACAGATGATATGATTGTATATCTGGAAGATACCAGGGATTCTACTACTAAACTCTTAGATGTGATCAAGGAATACAGCAGCATCTCAGGTTACAAAATCAACACTCGTAAATCAGTAGCCTTTATGTATACCAACATCAGCCAAGCCAAAAAAACAGTCAAGGACTCTATCCCATTCACAGTAGTGCCAAAGAAGATGAGCTATTTGGGAGTTTACCTAATACAGGATGTGAAAGATCTCTATAAAGAGAACTATGAAACTCTAAGAAAAGAAATAGCTGAAAATATTAACAAATGGAAAAATATACCATGCTCATGGCTGGGAAGAATCAACATTGTTGAAATGTCCATACTACCCAAAGCAATATATAATTTTAATGCAATCTCCATTAAAGCTCCACTGTCATACTTTAAAGATCTAGAAAAAATAATACTTCATTTTATAGGGAATCAGAAGAAAACTTGAATAGCAAAGACATTACTCAGAAATAAAAACAAAGCAGGAGGAATTATGTTACCAGACCTCAGACTATAATATAAATTGATAGTGATCAAAACAGCATGGTACTGGCACACAAACAGAGAGGTAGATGTATGGAGCAGAATAGACAGCCAAGAGATGAATCCAGCTACCTACCATTACCTGATCTTTGACAAGCCACTTAAAAACATTGAATGGGGAAAAGATTCCCTATTTAACAAATGGTGCTGGGCTAACTGGCTGGCAACCTGTAGAAGACTGAAACTAGACCCACACCTTTCCCCATTAACTAAGATAGACTCTCACTGGATTAAAGATTTAAACTGAAGACATGAAACTATAAAAATACTAGAAGAAAGTGTAGGGAAAACACTTGAAGAAATTGGCCTGGGCAAAAATTTTATGAGGAGGACCCCTTGGGCAATTGAAGCAACATCAAAAATACACTTTTGGGACCTGATCAAACTAAAAAGCTTCTGCACACCCAAGAACACAGTAAATAAAGCAGGTAGACAGCTCTTAGAATGGGAGAAGATATTTGCTGGTTATATCTCCAACAAAGGTTTGATAACCAGAATCCATAGAGAACTCAAACGTATTAGCAAGAAAAAACAAGTGATCCCATCTCAGGGTGGGCAAGGGACTTGAAAAGAAATCTCTCTAAAGAAGATAGGTGCATGGCCTACAGGTATATGAAAAAATGCTCACCATCCTTAATCATCAGAGAAACGCAGATCAAAACTACTTTGAGATACTACCTAACTCCAGTAAGATTAGCCCATATCACAAAATCCCAAAGCCAGAGATGTTGGTGTGGATATGAAGAAAAGGGAACACTTCTACACTGCTGGTGGGAATGCAAATCAATTCATTCCTTTTGGAAAGACATCTGGAGAACACTTAGAGAACTAAAACTAGACCTGCCAAAGACCAAAAATCGATTTACAACAAAGATATTTATATCAGAATGTTTATTGCAGCCCAATTCATAATTGCTAGGTCATGGAAGAAGCCCAAATGCCCATCAACCCATGAATGGATCAATAAATTGTGGTACATGTACACTCTGGAAGACTATGCAGCCCTACAGAAGGAGGGAGACTTTACCTCCTTCATGTTTATATGGATGGAATTGGAAAATGTTCTTCTTAGCAAAGTATCTCAAGAAGGGAAGAAAAAGTATCCAATGTACACAGCCCTATTTTGAAACTAATTCATAGCTTTTATAGGAATGTCATAACCTAATTATAGCCTTAGAATATGGGAAGGGGGTGGGAGAAGGGAGCAAGGGGGGTGGATGGGGGGAGGGAGGGTGATTGGTGGGGTCACCTCTATGGTTTATCTTACAGGGGTACAAGTGAATCTCTCTAAAAGCAGAGTATGAATGTCTTAACTCAATAACTAAGAGAATGACGTGAAGGTTATGTTAACCAGTTTGATGAGAGTATTTCAAAATGTATATGAAAACAGCACACTGTACTCCATGATTGCATTAATGTACATAGTTATCCTAGAAGAAATAAAAAAAAAAAAACTTGGATAAAGAAGTAGGTACCAAGGAATTAGGACAAAGTATGGGATACTGAGGACAAAGCCAAGATAATCATTGTTAATGTGGAGCTATAGGGGTGACAAGAAAGAAGAGAGATTGCTAATATATGCTTTCTGCAAAAAGTAGTAACTGGTCATAGGGGAAGGGTAGACATGAACTGGAAGAGGGAGGGAGGTAGCATTTGACCCTGTTTTGAAGGTCTGGAGAGCAAGGTGCTTTCTATTTGTTTCTATTAACCTTCCTCAGGCTTCTTTTTTTTTTTTTTTTTTTTTTAGACAGAGCCTCAAGCGGTCCCCCTGGGTAGAGTGCCATGGCATTACAGCTCACAGCAACCTCCAACTCCTAGGCTCAAGCGAGTCTCTTGCCTCCGCCTCCCAAGTAGCTGGGACCACAGGTGCCTGCCACAACGCCCGGTTATTTTTTGGTTGCAGCCGTCATTGTTGTTTGGCGGGTCTGGGCTGGGGATTCGAACCCGCCACCTTAGGTGTACGTGGCTGGTGCCTTAGCCGGTTGAGCTATAGGCGCTGAGCCCTTCCTCAGGCTTCTTTTAGAAAAAAAAAAAAAGGAGATTAGGATCTTTGCAGTAGGAATGTAACCCCCCCCAACAAAACTCCTCTTATATCAAAATACACCTACACACACACACAGACACACACACACACCTCTGCAGCTAGGGGACATTTTGAATGTTGTACTCAATAGTATTTTACTGGGATACATGGTACATTAGTAATCTGATAAAACTAGAGCACACTGGTATTATTCTGGCAAATATTTAATATTACCTTTCAGAAACTGACTTAAAATAAAAGGCCTCTTATTCAGGAAACATCTTAGATGTATTTGTCTTTAACAAATCCTAATTTGTTTTAGAGCTTCTGTTGCAGAGGAGATTATCTAGAAAGTTACTGAAAAACAGGCTTAGATACAGTTGGAATTTTTCAAACTGTGTGACCCATTTCAGAGTGATTTTTTGATGAAAATTTGAAATGAAGCTAAAATTCTTTAAGCTAAAGTAATTTCTTAGATTTTATACTTTTTTAAAAAAATGTTTTGAGACAGAGCCTCAAGCTGTTGGCCCTGGGTAGAAAGCTGTGGCATCACAATTCACAGCAACCTCCAACTCCTGGGCTCAAGTGAGTCTCCTGCCTCCACCTTCCAAGTAGCTGGGACTACAGGCGCCTGTCACAACCCCCAGCTATTTTTTGGTTGCAGCCATCGTTGTTTGGTGGGCCCGGGCTGGATTCGAACCCACCAGCTTGGGTGTATATGGCTGACATCTTAGCTTCGTGAGCCACAGGCGCCGAGCCAGATTTTATACTTATTTTTGGATGAATTTATTACCTTGTTGGTTTGATTTCTTTATGTTTTGCATCTCTGGAAATTCTCAGACATTGCTCTCCCTTCCATTTGCATGTATTTTATTATTGCTTTGAATTGTATTCTAAGATTTTGGAAGTCAAACTGTTTTATATGAAAACAGGTTTTCATATAAAATTAAGACAAAATGCTTACAGCAAACATAATTTTATACCTAGTAAGTTCAAATAAATGGATTAAGATTTTAGAACAAATAAGAGTTCAATAAAATAAATAACATTTTGCTTAGCATTCAAAATTAGCATTCCACCTAAGTTAGAAAATAAAATGGAAAAAAAGAGACAGATAACGAGCAAAAATTACTTGAGTAACCTAAATAAGAACCATGTATGATTTTATGAGACAGCGTGTCTTCCTTTAGAGATATAAAAGGGGCTTGAATAAGCAGACAAGTACTTTATCCAAGTGTATTTCTGGACAATATAGTGTTAATAAAAATATCAACTTAAATTTTTCCTAAACTTGACATGATTAATCTGAAATGTATGTGGAAGAATGAGTAGGTAAAAATATCAAGAATTATAATAGAACCACACAAGGGACTGTAGCAAACTGCTAACATATGGAGATAGTCAGCATAACGTATCCTACCTACTGTACTGATATATACATGTGGTACATGTCTGGTGCATGAAAATTAGGTCAACTTAAGGAGGTAGTCAACTATGGGGGTCCTACTGTATTTTGAAAAAATAAATAATACCCTAATTATAGGGTATTAATCTTACAACATAACAAAACATACATTTTTTAAAAAGCAATAATTAAAACAGTATGATATTGATTTGGTTATTATGAGATTTTAAAACTCATATACAGAAAGATAATTATGAGAAGCTAGAAATTTTTATAGGCAGTGTGAGTTTTAGATTTCCAGATATGGTATAAAAATTGTGACTATTATTTGTTGAGATATGACTTGTTGAAGCAGAAGCATATGGGTTTTCTTTTGTTTTTTTGTTTGTTTTTGCTTGGAACTGATTTTGACACAAGGCATTTACTGTGTTTTAAGATTAGACTCTTAAAATTTTCTTGTGGAAGTGGTGGTGCTAAAATTGTTGAGGATTATATGAAACAACCTTTGCACTTACTTTTTTAAAGAGAAGGGTTGACAAAAGGGTTGTGCAAAGGTCTTTTTTTAAAAGGGTTTATATCATAGATGGGATGATTAGGTTAGTATTTATTATTATTAAGAAAAAGATTAGTCTCATCTTTATTTGGCCTCATTAGCTCAAATGTATATAAACAAGATACCATATAGAGCTATAATGTTCTTAGTAATTGCTATGAAAGATGTATTTTATTGGGTGGCTCATAAAGTAGGGCGTCAGCCCCATATGCTGAGGGTGATGGGTTCAAATCCGGCTCCGGCCAAAAACTGCAAAAAAAAAAAAAAGATATATTTTATTTTGTCTTACAAATGAGCTATAAACAATGATAAATAGAAAATTATTCTATGGTTCATACTAATAATAAATTTATACTATCTGCATATATTTAAGAACCAAATAAGCCATTCAACTATAAATATTGACTTTTTCTCAACTTTTCATGTGAACATTAGTTTGCTAGTAGTTTAATATTGTTGTCTAGTATAGAAGACATAGCTCATGACAAAAATTTAAAACATTTATGAAAGAAAAGTTTTAAGTAGGGAGAATGATATATTTTTTTTTTTGCAAATTGGGGAAAGCTGACCACATCCTTTTTATATAACAGCTTTATTGAGATCTAATTCAATACCATCTAATTCTAAATACCATAAAATTTATCCTTTTAAAGGATATAATTCACTGTTTTTTTAAAATGTGAGGTCAGGCAGTTAAATTCAAGAACTTATCCTAGAAAAAGCGCTATGTATCTCATTACTGAATATCACAACAGTCACTGGATGGTCAAGGGAAGTACTTTGAAGGTAACTATAGTGATATTCAACAATAAAGTATGTAGCACTTTTTTTAGGATGAGTTTGCAAACAAACTTGTCAGACCTCATCGGATGACAGCTGTGACAGCCATTCTAGAAAAAGAGTTCTAAAATTGCTTTGAAGAGTGAACTAGGTGCTGGTGTCGATGCATAGCTTTCCAAGGGGAGTACCTCAAAGGTGATTGTAATGATATTCAGCAATGAGGCATGTACACTTTTTCTAGGATGAGTTTGTGAACTTAAGTGTCCAACCTTGTATATTCGTAGAGTTATGCAACTGTCACTATTATCAGTGTATATTTATCTCCCCTAAAAGAAACCCCTTAAATTTTAGCAGTCACTCTTCCTTACCCCCATACCCTAACTCCTGGCAACCAGTTATCTACTTTTTGTCTCTAGATATTTGCCTATTCTGGACATTTCATATAAATGGAATTGTATAATATATGACGACATTATTTTCTAGCAGCAGAATGTCTGAATCCAAGTCTAGGAAACACCGGCATTATTACCAAAGCATATTTGAATAAAACTTCAGTTTTATTGCTAAACTGTATTTCATATCCTATGAAGTGGGTGAGACATGAAAGTGTAGACGTGATGGAAAATTCATTAAACCATTAGAGGGAAGATGGCAAGTAGGTGCTCTTTTGTTTAGAATTATTAGTATTGTAAAAGGGAGGACTGCTAGGAGAGATGCCTGAGTGAGAGTGAGACCCCAATTCATATAAAAAAAACAAAACCCAGCTGGGTGTCTTGGAGAATGCCTGTAATCCAGCGGCTTCTGGGGGCTGAGGCAGTGGGATGCCCACAGCTTGAGTTTGAGGTTGCAGTGAGCTATGACACCATTGCACTCTGCTCAGGGGATAGGGTGGGACTCTGTCTTAACAACAACAACAACAACAACAACAGCAAAAAGAATGAATATTTCAATTAAATCTTTAATTGAATTTGGTGTTGTTTGTGACTTGTGCTTTATTATTCCTAACCCTAGCTGCAGTATGGAAAGTTATCTCTCACACTGTGTTGTATGCTTAGAACACTGTCAATAATTATGTGTGGGCAGAGCCTGTTTTCATGTGAACATTAGAACCCACCAGCCCCACATACTGAGGGTGGTGGGTTCAATCTCAGCCCCAGCCAAACTGCAACAACAAAATAGCTAGGCATTGTGGGGGCCACCTGTAGTCCCAGCTACTTGGGAGGCTGAGGCAAGAGAATCGCCTAAACCCAGGAGTTGGAGGTTGCGGTGAGCTGTGTGATGCCATGGCACTCTACCGAGGGCAGTAAAGTGAGACTGTCTCTACCAAAATAAATAAATAATAATAATTGTGTGAGATGATATATGTGATAAGGATATTTTTGTGGGCTGGGTGCCTGTGGTTCAGTGGTTAGGGTGCCAGCCACATTCTCTGGGGCCAGTAGGTTTGAACCTGGCCAGGCCTGCTAAACAACAACAACAAAAGAAGCTGGACATTGTGGCAGGCGCCTATAGTCCCAGCTACTAGGGAGGCTGAGGCAAGAGAATCACTTGTGCCCAAGAGTTGGAAGTTGCTATGAGCTATAAAGCTTTGGCATTCTTCTAAGGGTGACAAAGTGAGACTCTGTATCAAAAAAAAGTATATTGTTGTGGGGTTGGATGTTCCCATGAAAGTCAGCTAGTGTTTGTCTTATGTGTGCACTCAAAATTAAATGGAAAATTCTTTATGATCTTAATTGCTATTGGCTTAATTTGGTAATCTGAATGTCTACTCTATGGCCTATTCATATGCTTTTGAAATAGGAAGAAAAAGCCCTCTCAAGATTTTATATTAGTGGCCAGATAGACAGCACTTTAAAAATTAGCATAGAAATGTTTTGACTATGTTACTTAAGACAGCCTGTCAGTTTGGCAGCTCTGAGCCTGTTATTTCTGTGTCTTCTCTTTTTTCATTTTCATGTTTTGACAAATAAGATTGTACTTTTGACAAGTGATTTGTACTTCATCTAAGAATTTCAAAGTGCTTTTAATTTATTTATTAAACTATCTTATCTGCCTATTTTTGAATAATATTTTCTCTAATATAAATGAAGATTGAAAGTGATAGTACTAGAGTTCTTACAATAAAAAACATTATTGAGCAATAAGTTTTAATTATTCTGAAAAATAATTATTGTTTATCTTTCAGAAGTTTATATTGCTTTAAATTCAATATCTTTTGATGTGGCCTGGGCATAGTACTGACATAAGGGGAATAGCCTTTTTTGTATTACCTGGGAGAGTATCTTCAGAAATGAAGGTATTTGCAGGTATCCTTTGGTAAGTGAATAAATGCCATGATGAAAACTTTATTGCCAAAGGAAAGTCTATAGGCTTGGCACCTATTGCACAGTGGTTATGGTGCCTGCCACATACCCTGAGGGTGGCGGGTTTGAACCTGACCCGGACAATCTGAACAACAATGACAACTGTGAAAAAAAAAGCCCAGGGCCTGTAGTCCGAGCTACTTGGGAGGCTGAGGGAAGAGAATCCTTTAGGCTCAAGAGTTTGAAGTTGCTGTGAGCTATGATGCCATGGCACTCCACCAAGGGCAACATAGTGAGACTCTGTCTCAAAAAGAAAAAAAAAGGGGGGGGGCAAGATGGCTGGCTGAAGCCAGATTTTGAGAGAAGCTCCTGTCCAGAGGGAAGGATAATGACCAGAAAGTACCCATTAAAGCTGAAGACTGAGAGCTGAGCTGAGAGAGAAGAGTGATAACTGCATGTCACCTCTGCTGAGGCAAGGTGTGATGCCAAGAAAGCAAATTTCAGGTACAAAACTCATCCCAAAGGAAAAGTGTCCATCCCCTCCCCCAGGAGAGTTGTTGTTGTTTTTTTCCTCACTGTAGGTTTTCTACACGCAAGAAGGTGAACTGAGGACCTCTTGTCTCACTTCACGGGAGAGTGTTGCAGGAAGTGGGACTACTTCTCCAGAGGGACCCTTCCTGAGCACTGTCTTGCCAGGCATGAAAGTTGAACTAAGATTTTCTCTGCCATTTTGAACTTCCAGTACACCCTTACACCCTTACTTGAAGGTCCAGAAGCCTAACCCCTGCAGAGACAGGAATGTTTGCGGTTCATTGCCAGGTCCAGGCCTGCAAGGGCCAGGGTAGAAAAGCTACACACTGAGCCCAGCAGTAGTGCAGACAAAGAGGGGGAGGCTGTTGGGCTTTGGCTCTGCCAAAGTACAAACCAGCTGCGGGAGGAGGCTTGCAAGCCATGTACCCCACCCTGCCAGAGCTGTGTGGCCCACACTCAGCCCAGCCAGAGCCACTGGCAGTATGCTTTCCCCTGCCTAAGCTATGTGCCACCGTGCCCTGCCCAGAAAGAGCTACTCCCCACGCGCCTGCCCTGTGGAGCCTCTGGGCACCCTGCCCTGCCTGAGCTGCAGGCAGCTGTGTTCCATCCAGCCCGAGCTGTTTGCCGCACACCCTGCTCTGCCAGAACCACTGGGCGCCCATCTTGCCAGGACCATGCACCAAGTGCTCCATCCTGATGCTGGAGCCATGTGCCCTGCACTCCTGGAGCTGCTGTTACAGCCACCTCCCTGGCCGTGGGAGCTGCCTGGGCTGGGAGCTGAGAGGGAAACCTCCCACCAAGATTCAGCAACAGTAGAATGATCTGCCTGGATCTAATCTTGGAGAGACACCTCCCCAACTTTGAGGACTGGCAGAGGAAGCCAGACCTTGCCCTAGAGGGATACCAGTGCTGCAGAGCAGCTAGGGCAAAGGCACAGTGGGTGAGGGAGAAAATCATTTGCTAACTTGTTATCCTTAGGCTCGGACTGAGCTCAGGTGGAAGACTCCCCAGTTGCCATTGAATACTTGAGGGAGGTAAGACTCAGCTCCATCAGTCAGCTGGTGGCAGAGGGTGGTGGCCAGGCTGAGGGGGCATTGACTTTTCTTTGACGCTGGCAGGTGCAAAGCCCTGGCACATCTGCTTATTGGAGGGAGCAGGACCACAGCCCCATGGGATTACCAGTGACTGGGCATGAAAGAGGTGCAAGGTAAGGGAAAGAGATACCAGCCCCCAGTCCAACTCTGCTATGGGCAGACATTTCTGACTCCACAGAGCGCTGGAGTGAGCCACATTTGAGCAGCCAGTAGACCTCTGCTATTTGGTTGCTGGAGACGTTTCAAACTCTCCCACTTGAGAGTTGGTACTAACTGGGTCAACTGGTTTGGAACGCCTAACTGGGGTCAATCACCCAAGGACCCTCACTGGTGGTACCCTGCTTATATGGCAATGGGAAGGGTTGATTTTCTTGTTCCAATTGTTGCCTGTGGGGGGCGGGGTGTCTAAGTTGCCTGTATTTCTCCACAGCAGAGACTTCAACCCAGAGTCACTTATCCACTAGGATCAGACAAAGATGAGCTGAATATAAGTCAGAGCCACTTAACCCCACCACACCAAGCAGGTCCCAGAACCTCAGACTGTAATTCTGTATGGGTCCTTTGCAAAACTATAGGGGAAAAAGTTATAGTCACCAGTCCCAGATCCTTGGCAAAGGGCTGGTTAACCACAACTCCAGGAGTCCCCAATTCAATTTCGTCTTACCTGCCCATCTAGCCAAATGGTGAAAAATAATCATGGGGTGGAATAGGTGGAAAAACTCTGGCAACATCAATAATCAAAGTAGAGCAACTCCCCTAAGAAATGACAAAACAGGCACACCAGATGATCCCATTCATAAACAAATGGCTGAGATGTCAGAAATTGAGTTCAGAATTTGGATGGCAAATAAGATCAACCGAATGGAGGTAAAGATGGAATTAGAATTTCAAGGAGTAATTCAAAAATTATCTCAATAATTCAATGAATTCAAAGACAAAAATCATGAAAGATTTTGACACATTGAGGCAAAAACTTGCAACTCTCAAAGATCTGAGAAATACAGTAGAATCCCTCACTAACAGAATGGAGCAGGCAGAAGAAAGGATCTATGACATTGAAGACAAAGCTCTTGAACGCTCCTAAATGCTCTAAGAGGAAGAAAAGTGGAGAGCAAAAATGGACCATTCCCTGAGAGAATTGTGGGACCATTCCAAAAGAGCAAACATTCTCCTTATAGGAATCCCTAAAGGAGAAGAGGTTGCTTTGAAAGGCCCAGATACTCTTTCCAAGAGATAATAGAAGAGAACTTCCCAAACATAGCAAGATATTCTGAAATCCAGATAGCAGACAGTTTCAGAACCCTAGCATGACTCAATCCAAATAAAACATTTCCTAGACACATTATAATTAACTTCGCCAAAGTTAATACGAAGGAGAAAATTCTACAAGCAGCCAGATGTAAGAAAATCCTTAACCTATAAGGGGAAGAATATTAGAATGACTGCAGATCTCTTTGCTGAAACTTTTCAAGCTGGAGAGGATGGTCATTGACCTTTAACTTCCTTGAACAAAATGACTTTCAACTGAGGATCCTGTATCCAGCTAAACTGAATTTCATTTATGGTGGAGAAATTAAATACTTTAATGACATTCACATATTGAAGAAATTTGCCATAACTAAACCAGCTCTTCAGGATATTGTCAGACCTATTCTCCACAATTACAGGCACAATGCTCTACCACCAAAGTGAACTCATTCAGAAACTTTTGATCAAACTCCCAACTTCCACAGTGGCAAAAGCATTACAAATCTCCACTGGACTTTTGAAAAACTCGATACCAATAATACTACCAGGCTTATCAATACTCTCAATTAATGTGAATGGCTTAAATTGTCCTCTAAAGAGGCACAGGTTGGCTGACTGGATATGAAAACTCAGGCCAGATATCTGCTGCATACAAGAATCTCATCTTACCTTAGAAGACAAATATAGACTCAGGGTGAAGGGATAGTCATCTATAATTCAGGCAAATGGAAATCAGAAAAAAGCAGGTGTTGCAGTTTTATTCACAGATACAATAGGTGTTAAACCAACAAAAGTAAGGAATGATAAGGATGGTCACTTCATATTTGTTAAGGGCAACACTCAACATGATGAGATTTCCATTGTTAACATTGATGCACCCAACCAGAATCTGCCTCAAATAATAAGAAAGACTCTAACAGACATGAGCAACTTGATTTCCTTCAGCACCATAATAGTCAGAGATTTTAACACCCCTTTGGTAGTGTTGGATAGATCCTCACTAAGACACTAAGCAAAGAAATTTTAGACTTAACCATTCAACAATTGGATTTAACAGACAGCTACAGAACATTTCATCCTAACAAAACTGAATACACATTCTTCTCATCAGCCCATGGAACATCTTCCAAAATTGATCACATCTTAGGTCACAAATCTAACCTCAGCAACTTTAAAAGAATGGAAATTATTCCTTGTATTTTCTCGGACTATCATGGAATAAAAGTTGAACTCGGTAATAACAGGAATCTGCATACTCATGCAAAATCATGGAAACTAAATAACCTCATGCTGAATGATAGCTGGGTCATAGATGAGATTAAGAAGGAAATTATCAAATTTTTGAAACAAAACAATAATGAAAACATGAATTACTAGAATCTCTGGGAAGCAAAGAACCTCTGCAAAGGCAGTCCTAAGAGGAAAATTTATAGAGTTGCAAGCCTTCCTTAAAAGAATGGAAAGAGAGGAAGTCAATGACTTAATGGGACATCTCAAGCAACTGGAAAAGGAAGAACATTCCAACCCCAAACCCAGGAGAAGGAAATAAATAACTAAAATTAGAGCAGAATTAAATGAAATTGGAAACAAAAGGATTATACAACAGATCAATCAATCAAAAAGTTGGTTTTTTGAAAAGGTCAATATAATTGATAAACCCTTGGCTAACCTAACCAGAATTAAAAGAGTAAAATCCCTAATTTCATCAATCAGAAATGATAAAGGCCAAATAACAACAGAATCCTCAGAAATTCCAAGAATCCTTAATGAATATTATAAAAAACTCTATTCTCAGGAGTATGAAAATCTGAAGGAACTAGACCAAATACTTTGAAACATGCCACCTTCCTACACTTACCCAGAGAGAAGTGGAAATGTTGAATAAGCCTATATAAAGTTCTGAAATAGCATCAACTATAAGAAATCTCCCCAAAAAGAAAAGCCTGGGACCAGAAGGCTTCACACCAGAATTCTACCAAACCTTTAAAGAGGAACTAGTACCTATATTTCTTAACCTTTTCTAAAACATAGAAAAAGAAGGAATACTTCCCAACACATTCTATGAAGCAAATATCACCCTGATCGCTAAACCAGGAAAAGACTCAACAAGAAAAGAAAATTATAGGCCAATATCTCTAATGAATATTCATGAAAAAATATTCAATCAGATCCTAGCAAACAGAATCCAGTGACACATGAAACAAATTATACATCATGACCAGACGGGTTTTATCCCAGGGTCCCATGGATGGTTTAATATACGTAAATCTATAAATATAATACATCATATAAAGAAAATAAAAAACAAAGACCATATGATTCTCTTAATTGATGCAGAATATGCTTTTGATAATATCCAGCATCCTTTCTTGATCAGAACACTTACAGAAACAGGTATAGAAGGAACATTTCTTAAACTCATAGAAGCCATCTACAGCAAACCCACAGCCAATATCGTATTGAATGGAGTTAAACTGAAATCATTTACACTCATATCAGGAACCAGGCAAGGTTGCCCATTGTCTCCACTGCTTTTTAACATTGTAATGGAAGTCTCAGCCATCAGAATGAGCAAGAGAAGGCAATCAAGGGTATCCAAATAGGATCAGAGGAGATCAAACTGTCATTCTTCGCAGATGATATGATTGTATATCTGGAAAATGCCAGGGAAACAACTACAAAACTAGAAGTGATCAAGGAATATAGTAGTGTCTCAGGATACAAAATCAATACTCACAAATCTGTAGCCTTTATATGTACACCAATAATCGTCAAGGTGAAAAAGCAATCAAGGACTCTATTCCCTTTACAATAGTGCCAAAGAAGATGAAATATCTGGGAGTGTACCTAACAATAGATGCAAAAGATCTCTATAAATAGAACTATAAAACTCTGAGGTAAGAAATAGCTTAAGATGTTAACAAATGGAAAAATATACCATGCTCATGGCTGGGAAGAATCAACATTGTTAAAATGTCTATACTACCCAAAGCAGTCTACAGATTTAATGCAACTTTAATAGGGATTAAAGCACCTCTATCATACCTTAAAGATCTGGAAAAATTAGTACTTCATTTTATATGGAAATAGAAAAATCCTCAAATAGCCAAGATATTACTCAGAAATAAAAACAAATCAGGAAGAATCATGCTACCAGATTTCAGACTATACTATAAATCTATAGTGATCAAAACAGTATGATACTGGCACAAAAATAGAGTGGTGCGTGTATGGAACAGAATAGAAAACCAAGAGATTAACCCAGACACTTATTGTCCCTTGATCCTTTGATAAGCCTATCAAAAATATAAATTGGGGGAAAGATTCCCTATTTAACAAATGGTGCTAGGTGAATTGGTTGGTGAGTTGTAGAGGACTGAAACTGGATCTTTACTTTTCTCCTCTAACAAAAATTGACTCTCACTGGTTAAAGGACTTAAATGTAAGACTTGAAACTATAAAAATTCTTGGGGAAAGTGCAGGGGAAACACTTGAAAAAATTGCCCTGGAAGAATACTTTATGAGGAGGACCCTGCCCCCAGGCAATTGAAGCAACATCAAAAATATATTACTGGGATCTGATCAAACTAAAAAGCTTCTGCACTGCCAAGAACACAGTACGTAAAGCAAGTAGACAGCCCTCAGAATGGGAGAGGATTTTTGCAGGTTATGTTTGTAACAAAGGTCTAATAACCAGAATCCACAGGAAACTCAATCTTATCAATATGAAAATAACAAGTGATCTCATTTCATTGTGGGCAAGAGACATGAACAGAAGCTTCTCTGAAGAAGACAGGCGCATGGTCTACAGACACATGAAAAAATGCTCATCATCCTTAGTCATCAGAGAAATGCAAGTCAAAACCACTTTGAGATATCATTTAACTCCAGTAAGAGTAGCCCACATAACAAAATCCCAAAACTACAGATGTTGGCATGGATGTGGAGAACAGGGAACACTTCTGTACTGCTGGTAGGAATGCAAGGTAGTATGCTCCTTTTGGAAAGAAGTTTGGAGAATACAATTCCTGTACTAGGTGTATATCCCAAAGACCAAAAATCACTTGGCAACAAAGATATCTGCACCAAATTGTTCATTGCTGCTTAATTCATAATTGCCAAGTCATGGAAGAAGCCCAAGTGCCCACTGACCCATGAATGAATTAATAAATTATAGTATATGTATACCATGGAATACTATGCAGTATTAGAAAAAGATGGAGACTCTACCTCTTTTATGTTTACATGGATGGAACTAGAAAATGTTCTTAGTAAGTATCTCAGGAATGGAATAAAAATATCCAGTGTATTCATACTACTATGAAACCAATTTATAATCACTCACACTTTCATATGAAAGATGAATCACAACTATAGCCCAGGATGAAGGAGGGAAGGGAACGGGTGTGAGAAGGGAGGAGGGTTGTTCAATAGAGGGAGGGTTAATGGTGGGACCACACCTATGGAGCGTATTGCAAGGGTACAAGTCAAATCTATCAAGTATAGAACACAAATCTCTTAACACTGTGATTAAGTAAATGAGGTGAAAGCTATGTTACTTTGTAGGATGTAAACACTCCAATTTGTACAAA
>CAUYTI010111729.1:0-17010 GCA_963575145.1 Galago senegalensis | reverse complement strand
CATTTTCTCAGTTATTGTGTTAAGACCTTTATATTCTACTTTGACAATTTTCACATTTACCAGTCTACTATCATTAACAACCATCACTTTTACAATAGGGAGGGTGAGAGCTATTTTTCACAAACAGCAAATATCAAGGAGGAAAAAGTAAGTATGCAGTGAAACTGGTCAAACTACAAGATATATCAGTTGAGATTCCTTTGGCTGCAGCAATTTTCAAAGAACCTTCTGAAACTGGCTTGAACAACAACCAAAAAAATGTGTTATTTTGAAACAAGAGGTTGGGAAGTAGAAGGCTGCAGGGACGGGATAGTCAGCAGCTCAGCGGTTCTCGCGGTTCTCAGGGGTCTTAGGCTCTTTCTAAGTGTTTCCTCTTCCACCCACAATGTGTCAGTTACACTAAGGCAACTTCCCTCATGGACTCAAGATGCTGCTGCAGTTCCAGATATAGCAGTCAAGAAGCACAATGTCCAGAGCTAAATCAGGATAATCCTGCCTCTGTCTCCTTACTGAGAACACAGACATCTTTCCCAAACTTCGCCACATGCTTCGCAGGCCAGGACCTGCGTCACCTGCCCATTCCTAGACCACTTAGGAGCAAAGAGAATGAGATTTCCATAAGTAACTTCAGCAACTTGTTTGGGTTGGAGCAGGTATTGGGGAGCCAGTCACAAGCACCATACAACAGCCTGTTCACATGACAGATAAAAGAACAGTGCTATGAACAGAGACAATGTTGTTGGAAAGATCATTTGAGGCTTAAAGTCCATATATATTCAATCAAAAGAGTGTTTCTGGATCAATGTAACCTAATTCTTTGTACCCTCAATGAAGCCCAAACAATAAAAAAAAAAAAGATGTGTCTGGGAAGGTATGTGAATTGTAATCTTAATAGTGCCTTACATTCATAGAACAGTAATTTGTTTTGCACTTTCCCATGAGCTTCCCCATTGGTATTTCCTATCTCCAGGGATGGCACTGTAACTATTAACCCATTTTACAGAAAAGGAAGCATGTGCTCAATTTGTCTGGTGAGCAAGAGATAGAAGTAGGACAGGACATTAGGCCTTTTAATACTTAGTCCACTGGTCTTTCAAATACACCATGTACTCCCACTATTAAAATGCTTAATGAAGGCAGAACACCTGTTTCCAAAGTACAAGCACCTGCCACCTCACCCAACTCCCAGAACAACCATCAGAGGAGGTGGATTATCTTTATTGTACAGATAGACACAAAGAGGTGCAAGCAGGCAAACTCAGGTTCAGGAGAGTTACACCAGTTTTACTTGTGCTTTTTACATCCAATTGGTAGTCATTTGTTTCTTATATACCCTTTGCTACTTTTCTCCACCTGATCCTAAATCAGCAAGCATGTATCCAAAAACTATGGGACACCCCTCCACCCTGACTCTAAATGTTCACACTCTAGGCCCCTTCTGGTCCCAGGCTGGAGGCAGCTGGTCCTTCCCTGCAAAACTCCTGACTTCTCCCCTTTCATTGTTGCCCCAGGCCTCTCATGACCTTCCAATGGGATCATTAGTTAATCTCATCAACTAATTTGCTAAAAGAAAGTCTCCAGGCTCTTCCCTTCCAGCAGAGAATACCAATGGCATGGAAGAGACAGAGAACCTGTTTTTGTTAGTCATCCCAAGGCAATTATCCTGACCGTGGGAATTTTAGGGCAGGCCAGAGGGAAGTCTTGACCAATGATAGGTGGGTAGGAGCCTCTTCTAATTATCCCAAAGTTGGGACCAGTGTGATGCAGTAGAAAGAGTCCTTGGCCTAAGAGAAGACGCATCTACTACACAATCTTAGTAACTAAGCTTCCATTAAAAAAAATAAAAATATTTACTCCAGCCCAGCTCACATTGTTTAACTTTTGTTAGAGGTTTAATAAGAATTTATCAATTCATACATGAATACATTTTGAGCTCAATGAATGCATAGTTAGTTTATTAAATAGTTGCATCCAAGTGAGTGGTTGCCTTGTACTTTGGCCTCACTTTGGTGATAATTGCTTTTACTGTCCCCTTTCCAAGTATAACAGGTAGACAAAAGGGGAAAGCCCACGTCTCCCTGCTATTTAGCCAAAGTGAATGATTTAGGGCAGAGTTCTCAATCTTGTTTCCATATCAGAATATCTAGAGAGTTTTATAGACTGTGATGTCCAGACTCTACTTGAACCAATTAATTCAGAATCTGATCTCTGAGGAGGTGGTGCCAAGGCATCAGTACTTTTTAATAGCTCCCCAGGTGATTCTCTGTGCAGCCAGGGTTGAGAACTGCTGCACTAAGGTGGTCCTGTCACAGAGAGATTAATTGGATTCTTTTTCTTTCAATCATGCAAGCATACTTGGGGGACAGAGTGACACGGGCAGTTCACAAGGGGTCAGAGCATCCTTGGTTCTCTTTCTTGGCACTGGGTCAGGTGATGATTATGTCACAACCCATTCTGGGCACTGCAATTACTTCCCAGAACTACTGGAACTTTCATACCAAGGGTTTTAAAAATGAGACTCAGGGTTGGAAGAAGGGAACTACTGAGCGGAATGGTACAGGAGAGGGGGAATATGAGGTTAAAAGAAAGAGATAAAAGCAGAGAGAGAGACAAAGACGGGCAGGGGGTGGGGAGTTGAGAAGCAGCAGCAGAAAATAAAACTGCTGAGAGTGGCTTTCAGAATTCAGACCTGCTTTCAAGCCATATGGCAGAGATATTAGCTTGCCTGTAATTACTACAACATTCTCAACTGCAGAATGACTTTCATTAAAACCCACGGATTGAGGCACTTGGAATTTGTGAATAATTCTTGCTTTGAGCTCTGGCTGTATTATGCTTCTGTTAAGAGTTGATATTTCTTAGGGAGGGGGAGATTCTACTTAATCATCAAGCCACTATTTTGGAAATACAGTCAAATCAATTTAATGAGCATTTGTTTAGCACCTAGTGTGTGCCAGGCTCTGTGCTAGGAGCTGGTGGTAGGAGTAGAAGAGGGCTGACCCCCATCCCTTGGCTACATCCAGTCAATAAATTGGGTCATCAGCTACACATGCACGGTGCTGTGTGGTTGCTGCAGAGGTGGGATCCCCAGTACACTGGCAAGAATACAGGCAATTACGTGTAGTAAGGTTCACTCGGGCATAACCAGTTGGACTGTTTAGTCTGTTTCAGGTGGTGAAGGGAGGAGAATGGTAACCGAATTCATCTTTGAACCCAAGGTCACCTACACTAAGTCATAGGGACCGCCACTTGGTAAGCCAGGACAAAAGATGGGTGGTAACTTCTAGTTTTATGATGCAATCAGGCCCTGAGGAGGCTCCTGGATGGGGGGAATGTTACCCTACCTTTCTAGAATGAAATGTGACCAAAGGAACTCCTGACAGTTCAGGGCTTAGCATGTCTACTATCTATACATCACCCTCAACTGTTTGCCATGTAGCCCAGAGATGATAAATAGTTTATTTTATGTATCGTCTCTGATCCATTGGTAATGACGGCCTAGAATACTGCTAATACAGTTTCTGAGCTCAGGGAGACTAAAGTTTGACTAAATCTGCCATGGGGTGACATTAAAGAAAGTATTTTCTGTTCCTGACTTAGCCCAATCTCCTTTTTTCCAGTTATCTATTGCTGTATAATAAACTCCCTCCAAGTTTGGGGCTTAAACCACCAGTTCTTTATTTTCCTTGGGAATCTTTGTTTGGGCAGAGGCCAGAGAAGGCAGCTCAGGTCTGATACACATGGCATCAGCTGGGGCAGCTCACCTGAGGCTTCACTCACGTCTGGGAACTCAGGCGTAGCTATCTGCCAGGGGCTCAGCTCCCTTCCCTGTGATCTTATCCAAGCGCCCCTTGGGCTTCTTCACAGCATGGCGACCGAGACCTAGGAGACAGCAAGTGGAAGTTGCTAGTTTCTTAAAAGGTGGTCTTAGAAACTGGCCCAACATCACTTTTATCACATTCTATTGGCCAAAACAGTCATAGAACCCACTCAGGTTAAAAGTGGCAGAAAAAGTGTAAAAGAATTTGTGGTCATATTTAATCTGCCACAGCATTGTTCTATCTTGTGAATCATGTCGAGCCAGATTTTTAATTATTTGCTATGTTAATTCATTTTGTGCTGCTGTAACAGAATATCACAGATTGGGTAATTTACAGTGAACTGAAATGTATTGGCTCATTGTTCTAGAGGCTGGAAAACCAAGATTGAGGGCTGGCATCTGACAAGCCCCTCTTTCTTGTTGTATCGTCCCATGGTAGAAGGGCGGGAGAGCAGGAGAGAGAGCAAGAAGGGTGTGAACCTTCTTTTATGCCAAACCCACTCCCACGATAATGACATTAGTTATTTCACTCCACTCTCATGGCCTAATGATTTCTCTTTAGGCCCCACTTCCCAACACTGTCACAGTGAAGATTAAGTTTCCAACACAGGTTTTTTGGTGGACACGTTCAAACTATAGCATTTGCTAACAGAGTTCATAAAGAAAGGAGTAAGGGGAAGCTCTAGTCTCATGGGTTGGGGGAAAATGGTAGAGAATGAAAAAATGAAATGGTAGAGAATGGTAGAGAATGAGGCTTTCATCAGCTCTGCCCTGATGTGTCCTTCCTCTTAGCCTCTGCTCTCCTGAACCTACTCAGGAATGCCAAAGGCAGACATTCTTGCCAAGCCTTTGCCAATCATTTCAGGAAGTGGAGCGTCTGGGCCTGTACTTCATATTTTTTTTTTTGTTTTTTCCTTCTCGATTATCAACTGGGGCATGCGCCTTCTATAGTTTGCTTTCTTCCCAACCCCTACCTCTCAAGTCATGGTCACAAGAGTTCGCCTCTTCAGCTCTCCCATTCTTAAGGCACTGCCATCAAGCACTGAAAATGCTGTGGGTTTCCAAACGCAACCCTGCATTTCTTGGATATAGGGAAGAGACCTGGCTCAAATTTTCTAGAGCAATGCATTCAGTGGGGGCTTTCGGATGACCCTGGGATGATTCAACTACCTTACCCAGGTAGTAGAAGCAACCTCTGGAGTTAATGAATTCCAAACATGCTTGTGGCTCTTTTTATTTTTATTTGTTCCTGCCATGCCCATTGAGCATGAAATGGCCCCTAAGGGAAGAAATAAAGGAAACTGAAAAGAAAAAAAAATGATATTAAAACCCCAACACACGTACACATATACACAGCACACATACACACACACACTCACATACAAACTTTCCTATGCTAAAGGTGCACGCATGGCCAATATTATTATTCCCTTTGCACAATAAAAAAGATTCTTCTGTGTTTAGTTACCAAAAGCTTAATCATTTCAGAGAATCAAAGACTTTAGCGCTTCCAGCTCATATAATTTAGAGGCACTATCAACCTGTTTCTAAATTGGTTATGGGTTCCCTGAGGTATACTATATAATATTTCAGCTTATACCCAATGCCTAAAAATTCTCCAAAGTCCCTTGATCAGCAATACACACAGCTGGACTGATTTTATCCTGATTGCAATTAGTGATAAATACATTTTAGGATTAAAAATTATTTTTTAAAGCTCAGAGATTTAGAAACAAATAGAGTCCAAAAATAGGAGAAACACTCAACCTCTAGAAACTTCCACGTCCTGAATTAAAATCTACCTCTTGGCTTGGTGCCTATAGTTCAACCAGCTAAGGCACCAGCCATGTACACCTAAGGTGGTGGGTTCGAATCCCCAGCCCGGACCCGCCAAACAACAATGACGGCTGCAACCATAAAATAGCTGGGCGTTGTGGCAGGTGCCTGTGGTCTCAGCTACTTGGGAGGCAGAGGCAAGGGACTCGCATGAGCCCAGGAGTTGGAGGTTGCTGTGAGCTGTGATGCCACGGCACTCTACCCAGGGGGACAGTTTGAGGCTCTGTCTCAAAAAAAAAAAAAAAAATCTACCTCTTTATAATTGTCAGTCAAATCCAATAGCCTGGCATACTTTTTCTTTAGTTGAGTAAACTCTACACCAGTTCAAATCCTTCTGTTCTTGCCAGAGACTTTAGCACTGCAGAAAGGAAAAGCACTGGTGTTAGTACTAAGCTCCTGCCTTAAACTAGTGGTGTGGTCTATGGGCCTCTGGGAAGCAAAACAGCACGTGTATAAGTACAGAAAGAGCCAGTTTAAAACCAGGCAATGGAGTTTGAATCTCGGCTCTGCTGCTTACTGACTTTTTTAAACTTGGCCAGTTTATATAACATCACTGAGTTTCTTTTCCTTACCTGTAAAATGAGATCAAAAGTCTCCATTGCATCAATTTGTTAGGACAGTTAAATAAAATAATATATGGAAATGACCTGGCACATAGCAAAGCCTTATTGAATGATGTTTCCCATCCTCTGGGCCTCTTGTTTTCTTCTTAAGTGAGTGGGCCCACTGGACTGACATCACCATTGAGAAAGTCAGTGTTCTCCTTGACCCTGACCCTAGTATGGACCCTTAGCTCATGGAGTCTGTACATGAACAGTTAAGAAAAGGGAGGCCAGCTTGGCACCTGTGGCTCAAGTGGCTAAGGTGCCAGCCACATACACCCAAAGTGGCGGGTTCAAATCAGCCCGGGCCTGCCAAACAACAATGACGGCTGTAACCAAAAAATAGTCGGGCGTTGTGGCAGGTGCCTGTGGTCCCAGCTACTCAGGAGGCCGAAACAAGAGACTCACTTCAGCCCAGGAGTTGGAGGTTGCTGTGAGCTGTGATGCCATGGCACTCTACCCAGGGGGACAACTTGAGGCTCCTGTCTCAAAAAAAACAAATAAATAAAATAAAGCCTTTAAAAAAAAAAAAGAAAAGGGAGGCCATCCACAAAGATCCTCAAGGAAGAGCAAACAGAGTGCTGAGAATGTCTCTGGTGTCCTTACCTTAAAATTTCTTTGCATTATAATTTCCTTCTCCCAAAACTCATCTCCCACTCCACCCATACACACACATTCCAGGGAGAAAAATGACCCCCAAAGATGTCCATGCCCTAACCTCCAGAAACTATGATATGTTATGTCACATGGAATAAGGGACTTTGCAGATATGATTAAGTTTTAAGTATGATGGTTGATTGGGGATGTCAACTTGATGGATTAAGGAATGCCCAGATAGCTGGTAAAGCATTAATTATTTTCAATGCTTCAGTAGTCACTGGGTCCTTTGAATCTTTCTCTTCTGCTGAGAGGGAAACCCCAGTGGTTTGGCATTTTATTAGAATGGTTGGGCTGCCCCAGGTGTGTCTGTGAGGGTGTTACTGGAGGAGATTGGGATTGGAGCTGGAATATCTGCCCTCAAAGTGGTCAGATACCATCTAGTGAGACAGGAGCTCAGATGGAGCAAACAGGACAGGCAAATTTTTGTGCTCTCTTCCAGGGCAAGGACAGACTCCAGATTCTCTGGGTTTTCAGCTCTGGGACTCACCCCACCCGGCTCACAGGCCATTGGACTCTGATTGAAAAACTATACCATCAGCTTCCTGGGTTCTCAGGCCTGTAGATTTGGACTGAGCCAGGCCATCAGCTCTCCTGGTTCTCCTGCTGGCAGACGGCCTATCCTGGGTCTTCTCAGCCTCTATTAATTTGTAAACCTATTTCCCTAGTAAAACCCTTCTCCTCTGTCTATCTGTCTGTCTGTCTGTCTGTCTGTCTGTCTATCTGTCATCCATCTTGTTGGTTCTGTCTCTCTGGAAAGCCCTAATTAAAACATTAAGTTAAAGACCTTGAGATGGGAAGATCATACTGGATCATTCACATAGTCACAATGGTCCTTACAATTAGAAGAGGGAAACAGAGAATCCGAGAGAAACCTGGCTGGGGTCAATGCTGACAGAGATGTAAAGCTGCTGGCTTTGAAGGTAGAAGAAGGTGCCATGAACTCACTGCCATGAGTGGTTTCTAGAAACTGGAAAAAGCAGGAAAATCTTGGTTTTGGCATTTCCTACCAGGGTAACCTGAGTAAATTGGGTACTTCCAGCAGGCTACACCTTGTTATAGGATGAGACTAATCAGACCTACAGGGGCAGTTTGTGAGGGTAGAAGGTGACTTACAGGAGATGTCCAGCATGGGGCCCAATGAAGGAGAGTGGTCACTGTTAGCCCACAAGTAACTTTTTCAGTAATTCTCTGTGAAGGGTTCAGGATTCCTAATAGCTTTGCTGGCCACTGTCACCCTGCTGCCTACCAGAAAAGGGCCTTCACCTTAGCACAGTCCAGGAATAAGCATCTGAAACCAGAAAGGCAGTTATTTTCTATTTACACAACCTCCTCGTGGCCAACATCTCACTTCGTATTTGGGCATCAGGCTGTGTGAAGTGGAAACCATAAAGCTGGTTTTGTTTAGATTCTGCCACCTGGATGCCACAGCCTCTCTCCTCAGTTGGCTCCCCCTGCCAGAGTACTCTCACCCACCCTCCTCCCACTCCCCGGCCCCTGGCACACCCTGCTCAGTGTCTGCTCCGAAGTTATCACATTTCTCCACTGTCCCGTGTGTCTCTCTACTCTGCAGGGCTGGTTTGATGGCCTTTCTATCTTTCCCAGTGGTTGGCAGAGCAGCACTTAGTACATGTCAGTAAGTGTTCTCTGTGGGAATACATGAATCAGAGTTGGATAAATGGGTGGATAAATGGAATGGATAAATTTATGAATTGCCCGCAATCAACTGGAGTCCGCACCTATATTCCCCACAGCCTAGTACCTGAGCCATTCTCCAGCTTATGAGCAATTTCAAAATTCACCTGTTTCTTCTCTTCAGTACTGGTTTGTTCTGAATTTTACCTGGAAAGGTATTAACAAAGACTAAGGTAAAGAGACTACAGGAGAAAGCGTCTTCATAGTTCAGCTCACATGCCTTCTAGAGAAAAAGGAGGAAATTCCAGGCAGGTTCACGCAGTGTGTCATGGGAACAGCAGCCCTGAAGCGCCATGCCTTCCAGTTTTAAATGAATGATGCCCTTCAGAACAGTACACAGCAGGCACCAGTACCACACATCTCTTTAGGAAGATCTTTGCAACGTTCCTTCATGCCACTGGGCAAAGCCAATCCTGAACATTTCTATTGTTGCAGGGAGAAAACCTGCTTCCCTTTCCCCTGGTGTCCTCACGGATGCTGCTGTCAAGGCTCTAACAATGAAGGCTCTGAGTGAACCTGCATCTGCTGGGAGATACAGATCTCCCCTCTCTCGCCTGGGGCTCTCAGTAGTCTCCCTTCTTGCTCTGCACCTCTGAGCTCCCGGACATCCTGGAATAACTAGCTCTTGACAAGAGAGCCTCAATGCCACTTCCTCCTGCCAATCTGATTTCTGTCATAATCAGCCCTGAGGGCCCCCATCCCAAGCAAACTGTCAGGGCTCAGTAAGTAAAGCAGGACACCAGGAGACACGTAGGTGTCACAACGGCATTAAGAGCCTGACCTCTATTCAGATTTCAGCGTTGATACAATTGTGCTGAGCCTCCGGTTCCACACTTATAAAATAAGCATAATAGTACCTCTGTCCTAGTCTGTTGACATAATTAAATGAGTTCCTACTTGTAAAGCATTTTGAAAAACGTAAGTCCTTTCCCCCAGAAAACTCAGTTCACCTCATTCACAGCCGACAGGATCAGCAAAAAGTCAAAGGCAGGGACAGACAACTGGATTCAGCACAAGGGTAGTTGAACTTGCCCTTCTTCAAAGATTTCCCTTAGGGAGACACCAGGAACTTCTAAAAGAAATCTCTTCTTTGTGGAATAGTGGAGTGAAAACAGCTCTAGCTGAATACTGAGCATGAACATCAACCAGCCCTGTTTTCTTCACCTACTGATTTACCAACTATGGAAATTTGGGCAAGAAGAAATCTCAGTTTCCATTCCTCTCTGGAAGATGAGAACAATCAATAATATCTACATATTTCAATGGATAATATGAAAGATGGCCTGGGGTAAAATGTAGGTGCTTAATATTTCTTTCTTTTCTATGACCCCAAATGTTGCGTTTTTTAAGAGAGCTGAAGCTGGCTGGGCACAGTGGCTCACACCTGTAATCCTAGCATTCTGGGAGGCTGAGGTAGGTGGATTGCCTGAGTTTAGGAGTTTGAGAGCAGCCTGAGCAAAAGCGAGACCCCATCTCTACCAAAAATAGAAAAAAAAAAAAAACTAGCCAGGCATTGTGGCAGTCACCTAAAGCCCCAGCTACTTGGGAGGTTGAGGCAGGAGGATCACTTGAGCCCAGGAGTTTGAGGTTGCTGTGAGCTATGATGACACCATAGCACTCTACCCAGGGTGACAGAGTGAGACTCAGTCTCAAAAATAAAGAAAGGAAACTAAAACCTAAAGAAGTCAGGCAAGTCACGTCGTCTCTGTAAACTAACAAGCCTGCAAAACGGGGAGGTATAA
The DNA here is from genome assembly GCA_963575145.1 of Galago senegalensis. Taxonomy (NCBI): domain Eukaryota; kingdom Metazoa; phylum Chordata; class Mammalia; order Primates; family Galagidae; genus Galago; species Galago senegalensis. The sequence continues at coordinate 6,658 of CAUYTI010111729.1, read as the reverse complement.
ACAGCCTCCAAGGGCCTATCAGTTCCAAAGAATGTGAACCTCTGAGTTCAAGATTGCAGAGGAATCCCCATTGCTGTTAGACCATCTCCTGCCCCTCTACAAGGAGCACAGAGACCTACCTTGGTGTCAGCTGAAGCTCACCCCTGGCTCCATCAGCTTGGAGCTCTCACCACCTGAGAGATACACACAGGCCAGCTGGAAAAGCAGCTCCTGCCAAATGGCCCTGCTTGTGCAGCAGGCTGCAGGGGAGATCCACGCAAATGGCTGCCTGCCTGCCTGTACCTGGCAGGCTTCCTCGTCTCCTGAGGACTCTAGGGGAAAGAGCATCAGGGCTTCTGTCAGAGCAGTCAGCAGTGGGGTGCCTGAGAATTGCCATTTACTGTGTGGATCCCTAACAAATGCAGAGATCGCTTGCCCTGGATTCCTGAGGGTCATAGAAGGGAGCTGAAGAAAAGGCCACCCAGTCTCTGTGTTCTCCAGAGCCCAAGACCCACCCCGCTCTCCATGTAACCGCTTTCCTCTCTGTTAGGAGAAGCAATCAGATGTCTGATTTCCCAGGTTTCACGAAGACCCAGGTCCTTTGTCTTGCACATCTGCTAAGCACCTAACACATACATGTTTTTTTCCAAGAAAATTCAGGGGACACATACCATTCTAAAGCATCAGAAACAATAGTATCCCAAACCTGCTGAAACATCAGAACTCCATTTCTCTATTTCTGAATAGCAGAGTCTCATGAAATTCAATCGGTCCCACATAAGTGAGGTTGAAAATCTCTCTCTGCATCCTTGGAGATTCATAGTCCAGTAATTAAAAGAAAATTGATTTGGTTTTGTTTTTGTAACAAAACAAAAATTAACATAAAACATAGAACACTTTTGAAACAAATTTCTGTGAAGATTCAAGACCCAGTTTGGAGAATGCCAACCTATACCGTTTTTACCTGGAAATTAAATCGAATGGCTTCTTTAACCACAGAGCCACTTACACTATGTTGCAAATCTAGTTTTCACAATCACCACGAACTCCCTGCCCCACCTAATCCCCATCTCAAACTTGTCTAGGTTTCTTGGTGAGTTTGGAATAAAAATATGGCAACTGCTCGTTCGTGTCCACTGAGAACTCACCTTCAGGTCAGTAAGCCCAAAATGATTGCCTTTCATTAGAAAGCCCCTGCCCAGTTCCCCAGCTCCACAAAGCTGCACTTTCCTGTGGGGTTCCTCGGTGGTAGGGGAAAGACAACATTCTAAAAAACCAAAGATTGCAGCCCTCTGTCAGGGGAGACCCTGAGATGAGGCTATGGGTGCCCCATCCTCCTGTGAGTGCCTGTGACACCTTTTGAACACATGATCCCTGAGCTAGCACTGCATGCCACACAGTAGGTGATCAATATGTGAATAAATTGCACTGGGCTCATTTCCTGACATGCCCCATTTACTGGAGAATATTTGCCTCTTAACTAGGCAGTCATCCAGGAGAAATGCACTTTCTTTTAACTTAGTATATTTGCCTGTATCTACAAGGCGCTTGCTTCATGGCCTTAACAAAGAGTGAGTGAAGGAGTCAGTCAAGTAAGGAGTGAATGACCTTGAGCTTGCCTGCCTGTCCTTCCTTCTGGGGGCAAGGAAATGGGAGTAGGTCACCCAGCCCCCCATAAATCTCCTCTAACTCCCCATCCCGCTGGTGTGTTTGGCCTCTGCTCTTCCTCCTCCCCTAGTGATGGCTCCCCACCTCCTCCCCCTCAGCCTGGTTCTCTGATGTTCTGCTCCTTTGCCAGAGGGAGGAAAAGAGCAATGACTGGCCTGAGGGGCAAGCCAACCACTTCAGCCACCTTGGCTGGGGGAGGTCAACACTGGTGTGGGGAGCAGGGCTCGGGATTAGCTCCCTCTCACTCTCACTCTCAGATGCACCTGTTTACCCTGCATCACCAGAGGCTACACGGGAATCCTGAACACCAAGGAGGAGCCCAGAGGGGTGTCGCCTCCCAGCCAGCAGCCTGGGGCCTTCTCTGTCCCTGTCAGAGCTCATGCCCCACTGCTAGGGTTTGAATGTTTGGCTCCTAAGAAACTCATGTTGAGACCTAATCCCCATGTGGCAGTACTGAGAAGGGGGCCTGTGTGAGGTGATTTGCTCATACATGGGTCAATTGATTCACATATTAATGGATTAACAGGTTATCACAGGAGTAGGACTGGTGGAAGAAGGAAGATGAGGGGAGGAGGAAAGGAAGGAGAAGGGAGATGAGAAGGAAGAGGGGAAGGGGAAGGAAAAGAGGAGAGACCTGACCTGGCCCCTTAGCGGGTGATACCCTGAGCCACCTCAGGACTCTGCAGTGTCTCCCCACCAGCTAGAAGTCCCTCACCACATGTTGTCCTGCTACCTGGGACTTCTCAGCCTCCATAACTGCAGGAAATACATTTCTTTTCTTTATAAATTACCCAATTTCAAGTATTCTGCTATAAGCAACAGAGAACAGGCTATGATGCCCACCTCTTCAGGCTTGTCTCTCACATAAAGGATTCAGGCAGCCCCCCAGGGCCTACTTGAAGATACTCAATTAGGATATTTCCCATTTTTCCTTTCCTCCCTGAGGTGGTTTAGGTGTGGGGAGGAACGATAAAAGAGGGCTCTAAAGAGAGAACCATTCTGGAACATGCAGGCCCTACAACTAGAATGTCATCAGCAGCAACCAGCTGACAAGGATAGAACCCACCATGGGTCGGCAGCCAAGGATTTGTGTTATTTTGCTGAGAATTGTTTTAGGTAAAATTTGGTAGCTAAGGTTTAATATTTGCTCTTTTGATAATTTTCCAGTGACCCCTGTGGACCACTGGGAAGAGGGGAGTCATTTGTGTTTTGCCTGAGACGTGAATTTCATACCCCTTATATCTAGGCCGGCACACAGAAGGCAGTCTTAGCCTGGGAGAAGCCTAGACTTCAAAGTCTCCACAGTTTTGCAGCTGTCCCTTCATACAAATACATGTGAACCTTTCGACCACTTGAGAAGGTAGCGGTTTTTAATCTTGTACAGATAAGAAAATGAGATGCGTCTGTGATTTGGGGCACTAGGATGTAACTATCACGGGAATAGTCCTGCTACACCATGGCCCTGGATGCAAATAATCCCAGGTCCCAGCCCTCAGTTCATCTCCTCTTCCACCTGTGACTCTCCCAAACTTCCTCTCGTCTCTGTCTTCTCAACAAGTAAACATTCCAGAGGGAGGAGGGAATGTTAAACATTACAGTGGGAAGGGGGTACAGCGGGAATGGGGTACAGCAGGAAGGGGATAATGGAGGGAGCAGAGTTCTGGGTGTCTCTTTTCATCCCCACAGCTCTGTTTCATCTGCTCCGTGTGTCTCCCTGAGTCTCCCTGATGTCAGCTGTCCTTTAACATCCAGACAAGCTCAACCAACCCCCACCCCCCAACCAGAGAGAAGTACAAGATCCCTGTAAGATTTCTTTGAGGGCTTAAAGGCTTCCTTCCTTCTAGTCACCTCTCTCATACTTTGTGTTTACTAAATTTATCTGAGTCCCATAGATTCTTTGTTGCTATTGTTTTTTATCTTCTTCTTGGTACCAACCCAAACTAAGGATTTGACCCCTTTCCTCTTGACACTTGTCTTGTCTGTTTTGTGTTGCTAGAACAGAATATCTGAGGCTGAGTAATTTATAAGGAAGGAGGGTTTATTAAGCTCATGGCTCTGCAGGCTGGGAAGTTCAGGGGCATGGCCCTGGCTTCTGGCCCAGGCTTTTGTGCTGCATCATAACCTGGGGGAGTTCAAAGGGGAAGTGGACACGTGTGAAGTGAGAAAACCCAAGGAGCATCCTGGCTTTTTAATAACCTGCTCTCCTGGGACCACTCCCAGGAGAACTACCCTATCCCACCAGAGGGACAACTCAGTGCCTTAAGCGATTCACCCCCATGACCCAAACACTCCCACTAGGCTCCACTTTCCATCGCATTAGGGATCAAATTCCAGTATGAATTTTGGTGGGGACAAACAAACCATATCCAAAACACAGCACTATGCTTCCCAGTCTCTCACATAAAGATGGCCCACCTATATTTTTACTGGAGAATGAGGGATAATGGTAAGGAGTCTCCACACAGCACATCATAAGATATAATTTAAGAGAATTAGTCATGATTATTCATGACAAACCTTGTGGCTCAGCCTCTCTATTTTTCTCCCTCCGCCTCTCTCTACTACCCTCCTCCACCCCCACCATCAAATTCAAGTTTATTACTTACACAAAGCCTTGAGCAATCTGTTGGTCGGCTTCTCCCTCCAAGAGACTTATAAAGATATTTCCCTAAAATAAGGTCCTCAAAGGAACTCTGTTCTCTGCTGAAAAAGCAATGATCTTTCCCAGCCCATCTACACACCTACTCATTCATTCATCCATTCAACAAATATTCATTGAGTGCTTACACTGTGGTACACTTTGAGGATACAAGAGTGAGCAACAGGACAACAAATCCTGACCTCACAGAGTTCATGTTCTAGCAGAACTTTGCTTCAACACAAAAAAGTCTAAAAGCTGATGCTTGGGAATATTTTTAAGAAAGTATTTAGAGTGCCACTGTTCCTGCTGATTCCCCTTAAATAAATGAGGAGTAGAGGGAGAAATTTGTCTCTGTTTTTCGAAATCCAATTTCCTTTACCATTTTTCTCCCTTTTCAAGGAACCACTTTCCTCCTCTGTTCCCTGGGCTGTGCTAGCCTCCTCCTGTTTACCCTCCCTGAAACACACAAACAAAGCACCCACTTCACACCATCCCATTCTTTCTTCAAGGTTATTATCTCCAAGGGGCCCTCTCTGTAGAGCCCTCTCCCCACTCACCCACCTCCCCACCCTCTCCTCTCCCACGTAAATTAATTCTCTTGCCCTATTTCAAAGATGTTATCTGTGCTGGCTGGATGTGCTGCTTTGTAGATCATTAAACTGTCCCCCATATAATTTACAGATCCCTCCAACGATGCATGTCTGACTGTAGATGTCACCAACAGATGTCTGGGGAGTTACATCCTACCCAGAATATGCTCTCCTGCAGTTTCAAGAGTTAGACTGTGTGTTTTTATTCTTCCTCTCCTCCTGGTGACTGGGTCTCACCAGAATATATGCTGCTATTTCTTTCTTTTATGGAATTTCTTTTTTATTTCTCCTGCCCATACCCAACAGATCATCTCTGAAGAGTCTCTCTACCTCTGAGGTTATCAACTGGCAGAAGGCCTTTGGCAGCACTACTAAATGCAACAGGCAAATGACATCACATGTATATCTACAAATGATTTTATTCCCAGCTCATCTTAGGAAAGAAAAGCTCATGCAAGAGACTGGCACAGAAGTTGTGTATAAAAGAAAAGCACCTACAAAGGGTGTACTCCATCCAAATATTTTATGCTATTTTACTGATTTACTTAGACTCGTGTTTTGTTTTAAAAAAAAAGATTTGAAGGGTCTTATAAAATGTACATAATACGTAAAGAGGAACAAAAAAGAATAAAGAAATTCAACTGAATGGAAAATAAAGAAATTTAAAATATCCTTTTGTAAGGATAGTGCAAAATTCCCTTGCTGCAAGATCCTGTGTAATTCTTGAAGACACTTAGTTTTGCCCAACAGGAGCAGCACTAGGTTACTCACTGGGTAGGTAAAGGTTGAGAGGTGTCAATGTTCACATCACTCCATGCTGGTTTCAGGCCAGGATCTGATTGGCCAAGCCTGATCACATGCCCACACTCTAGAGGCCAATGGGTGAGAAGAAGAGGATGTACCCTCAGTGATGGCAATGGTGGGAGGCAGACTGCTGTCCAACCAATACCATACACAATACTGAATGTGGATAGCCAAATAAATAACAGTTATCCTTGCTGGGATGCAGGACACACCACCTCAAAATGTAGCTCATTGGAAACCAAGAAAACAGCAGAAGCAGAAGAGTCACTCTCTGACCTTCTGCTGCCTTTCTATGTGACAGCTGGCCATAAAAGAATTTTCAGAACTGCCTCCCCTGAGAGAAAGTCATAAGACCTTCATGTGACAAATGTCCTACCCTATGACCCAAGAAAAGGAATGAAGATACAGAAGCACAAAGAATAACATGAACAAACAGGACTGGCTAAGTTCTGTTATCTACCTAGTTATCTACCATTAGCTCATAACTGCTTGTGTCCAACATATTCTATACAACTGTTTATTCTTCATCAAACTTGAGCATAAAAGTAGTTTTCCCCATTTCTTCAGATCTTCATTTCTGAAGATTCCCATATTACATAAAATTTATATGAAATTTGTTAGGCTTTTCTCTTGTTAATCTGTTTTTTGTCATGAACCTTTCGATGGGTGAACCTTTCGATGGGTGAGGAAAAGGTATGACTTCTTCTCCACCTTCCCAACGCGTACTGGTTTGCATCTCTACTACACAGCAGGTGTGTGCTGGACACTGTTCCGAGCAGGGAGGAGATAAGAGTGGATGAGCCAAAGTTCCTTCTGTCCTGAAGCTTATATTCTTTTTTTTTTTTTTTTGAGACAGAGCCTCAAACTGTCCCCCTGGGTAGAGTGCCGTGGCATTACAGCTCACAGCAACCTCCAACTCCTGGGCTCAAGCGAGTCTCCTGCCTCCGCCTCCCAAGTAGCTGGGACCACAGGTGCC
>CAUYTI010111727.1:0-39699 GCA_963575145.1 Galago senegalensis | reverse complement strand
ATCAGGAGAAAACACTGGTGCATCCCTGATTGGTCCATTTTCAATCCTGCTCCTGACTGGTCTATTTTATAGACCAATCAGCTAAGCTCTCAGCTCATTGGACAACTGCCCCTATATAAACCCCTGAGCAGAGAGCCTAGGGGCAGATCATAGCAGATCGTTGCAGACCTTCAAGGAAGATAGAGCAGAGGAACAAGACTTCAGCAAGCTGTTGCAGAACTTCGAGGAAGAAAGAGCAAGAGCTGTAACACTTCTACCACTGACCCTCCTCTGCAAAGAGGCTTGCTTGCTCCTTTGTAGGAGCTGTAACACTTCTACTGCTGATCCTGCCCTGCAAAGAGGCTTGGTCCTTTGTAGGAGTTGTAACACTTCTACTGCTGATCCCACTCTACAAAAAGGCTTGGCTCTCTAAGAGTTGTTTTCATAAGAGTTGTAACACTCACATCCTGCCCTGCAAGGCAGTTTGGTTCTCTTGCTGTAAATAAAACCTCACTGTTCATTCTATGGTCCGTTGACTCATTCATCAAATCGTCGAAACCAAGAGCCTGGAAATCTAAAGTCAAAAATCCAGTATCACAACCCTTCAAGGGCTGAGCCAGCCATTCCTATAGGGGAGTGGGAGTTGAAACGGAAATCAAAACAGAGGAGAAGGTTTGACACATACGTCTACTCTTCTTGCTTTGATTTCACTGAGTAGACGTTTCTCTCTTTTTTTCTTTTTTGGCCAGGGCTGGGTTTGAACCTGCCACCTCCAGTATATGGGGCTGGTGCCCTACTCCTTTGAGCCACAGGTACCGCCCCTGAGTAGACTTTTCATTAATGTTTATCTTCCCAGGTAGATTTGCCTCTTAAGGAAAGATTTTACTAGCCTCACTAAGAGATGAGAGATTTGGTCCACCTGGCAGTTCAATTTATATTATTAATGGCTTCATTTTATGTGTATAGGTAGTCCAGAGGTCATTAATTTAGTGGCATTCAAACTTTAGTATGACTGGAATCACCTGACCCACCTGAGCAGGTGTGTGGTTAACAGCAAGTAGGCCTTGTTAAAACTGTATTGCTGGGCCTCACCCCTTCAGAGTCTACTAGGTCTGAGAGAAGGCTAAAAAATTGCATTTCTACCAAGTTCCCAGGTAGAAACTGCTCCTAGTTTAAGATCTGCAATCTGAAAATAACTGTGCTAAGTTTTCAGGGGCACTGAACAGACTTGGTTTCTGGCCCTTAGTGCAGAGGACCAGACCCAAAACATCGTTGACTTCTGGGTAGATGCCATCTTAGGAAGCTTCTTTACGGCTAGCTCGCTAGCTTTTCCCTGGAGACTATCTTCTCTGAGGGAGCATCTTTTATTTTTTTTAAGTTTTATTTATTGATTTTTTTATTGTTGGGGATTCATTGAAAGTACAAGAAACCAGGTTACCCTGATTGTTAGGTAAAGTACCTCTTATAATTTTGTCTTGCCCCCAAGAGATGTGTCACACATTGAGACCCCACCCCCCCTCCTTCCCTCTCTCTGCTCTTCCTTTCCCTCTTCTTTCCTTCTCTCTGCTCCTCTCCTCTCCCCTTCCCGCACCCCCCACTGTGTACTAGGTCATTAATTGTCCTCATATCAAAATTGAATACATAGGATTCATGCTTCTCCATTCTTGTGATGCTTTACTAAGAATAATGTGTTCCACTTCCATCCAGGTTAATACAAAGGATGTAAAGTTTCCATTTTTTTGAATGGCTAAATAGTATTCCATGGTATACATATACCACAGCTTGTTAATCCATTCCTGGGTTGGTGGGCATTTAATCTGTTTCCACATTTTGTTGATTGTAAATTGAGCTGTGATAAACAGTCTAGTGCAAGTGTCCTTATGATGAAAGGAATTTTTTCCTTCTGGGTAGATGCCAGTAATGAGATTGCAGGGTCAAATGGGAGGTCTAGCTTGAGTTCTTTGAGGGTTATCCTAACTTCATTCCAAAGAGGCTGTATTAGTTTACAGTCCCACCAGCAGCGTAAAAGTGTTCCTTTTTCTCCACATCCACACTAGCATCTGCAGTTTTGAGATTTTTTTGATGTGGGCCCTTCTCATGGGGGTTAGATGGTATCTCAGGGTGGTTTCAATTTGCATTTCTCCAATAATTAGGGATGATGAGCATTTTTTCTTATGTTTGCTAGCCATTCATCTGTCTTTTTTAGAGAATGTTCTATTCATGTCTCCTGCCCATTGATATATGGAATTGTTGGCTTTTTTCATGGTGGATTTGTTTGAGTTCTCTATAGATCCTAGTTATTAAGCTTTTGTCTGATTCAAAATATGCAAATATCCTTTGCCATTGTGTAGGTTGTCTAGTTGCTTTGCTTGTTGTCTCCCTAGCTGTACAGAAGCTTTTCAGTTTCATTAAGCCCCATTTGTTTGTTTTTGTTGTTGTTGCAATTGCCATGGCAGTCTTCTTCATGAAGTATTTCTGCAGGATGATATCTTCCAGTGTTCCAGTGTTTTTTCTATGTTTTCTTTGAGGATTTTTATTGCTTCATGCCTTAAATTTAAATCCTTTATCCACCTTGAATCAATTTTTTGTGAGTGGAGAAAAGTGCGGGTCCAGTTTCAGTCTTTTACATGTGGATATCCAGTTCTCCCAGCACGATTTATTGAATAGGGAGTCTTTCCCTCAGTGTATGTTCTTGTTTGGTTTATTAAAATTTAGGTGGGTATAAGGTGTTAGTTTCATTTCTTGGTTTTCTATTTGATTCCAAATGTCTATGTCTCTATTTTTGTGCCAATACCATGCTGTCTTGACCACTATGGCCTTGTAGTACAGCCTAAAATCTGATATGCTGATGCCCCTGGCTTTATTTTTATTACTAAGAACTGTCATAGCTGTACGGAGTTTTTTCTGGTTCCATACAAAATGAAGAATAATTTTATCCAAGTCTGGTTCCAGTTCTAAGTAGAAAAGCTTTCAGTTTTACTCCATTCAGTAAAATACTAGCTGTGGGTTTGTCATAGATGGCTTTGATCAGTTTAACAAATGTGCCACCTATGCCTATACTCTTCAGTGTTCTAATTAGAAAAGGATACTGGATTTTATCAAATGCTTTTTCTGCATCTTTTGGATCATATGGTCTTCATTTTTGCTTCTGTGATACAGTGAATAATGTTTATGGACTTGCATATGTTAAATCAGCCTTGCATCCCTGGGATGAAACCTACTTGATCATGATGTATGACTTTTTTGATGATAAGCTGTAATCGATTGGCTAGGATTTTGTTGAGAATTTTTGCATCTCTATTCATTAGTGAAATTGGTCTGAAGTTCTCCTTTTTAGTTGAGTCTTTTCCTGGTTTTGGTATCAGGGTAATGTTTGCTTCATAGAACGTGCTCGGGAAGATTCCTTCCTCCTCAATTTTTTGGAATAATTTCTGCAGTATGGGAATAAGTTCTTTGATAGATTTCTGATGTGAAGCCATCCAGACCATGGTATTTTTTTAATTGGGAGATTTTTTATTGTTTTTTTCCTTCTTTTAATGTCAGTGATTGAAATTGGTCTGTTCAGGAGCTCTATTTCTTCCTGGCTAAGTCTAGGGAGAGGGTGTGATTTCAAATACTGATCTGTTTCCTTTACATTGTTAAATTTCTGGGCACAGAGTTTCTGGTAGTATTCAGAGATGATCTCTTGTATCTCTGTGGCATCTATTGTTATTTTCCATTTATTATTTCTGATTGAGGTTACTAGAAATTTTACTTTTCTATTTCTAGTTAGTCTGGCCAAAGGTTTATCTATTTTATTTATGTTTTCAAAAAACCAACTCCTTATTTCATTAATTTTCTGAATGATTCTTTTGTTTTCAATTTCATTAATCTCTGATTTAATTTTGGATATTTCTTTTCTTTTGCTGTGTTTAGGATTAGATTGTTCTTTTTCCAGTTCCATAAGATGGCTTGTGAGTTTGTTGATGTGCGCTCTTTCTTTTTTTCGAATGTAGACATCTAAAGCAATGCATTTTATACTTGGGACTGCTTTTGCTGTATCCCAAAGGTTTTGGTAGGTTGTATCTTCATTGTTGTTATGCTCAAGGAAGTTAATGATTTCCTCTTTTATTCTTCCTGCACCCAAATGTCATTCAGCATACGGTTGTTTAATTTCCATGCCTTTGTGTAGGGTTGAATGTTTTTGTTGGCATTGAGTTCCACCCTTAGTGTCTTGTGGTCTGAGAGGATACAATGTAAAATTTCAATTATTTTGATTCTGTTGATGTTTGTTTTGTGTCCTAGGATATGATCAATTTTGGAGAATGTTCCATGGGCTGATGAGAAGAATGTATATTCTTTATCTTTGGGATGGAGTGTTCTATATTTGTCTGTCAAGCACAGTTGTTCTAGGGTCTCCTTTATGTCCCTTATATCTTTGTTTTATTTCTGTTTAGAGGATCTGTCCAGCTCTGTAAGAGGAGTGTTAAAGTCCCCTGTTACTATGGTGCTATAGGATATCATATTGCTCAGACTAATTAAGGTCTGTTTCAAGAATCTGGGAGCATTTAAGTTGGGAGCATAAATATTTAGAATTGAAATGTCTTCTTATTATATTTTTCCCTTGACCAGCATGAAGTGACTGTCTTTGTCTTTTTTGACTTTAGTTCCTTTAAATCCACTTGTATCTGAAAATAAGATTGCAACCCCTCTTTTCTTCTGAATCCCCTTTGCCTGAAAAATTGTCTGCCAACCCATAACTTGGAGTTTTAATTTGTCTTTTGAGGCTAGGTGTACTTTCTGCAGACAGCAAATGGATGGCTTGAGTTTTTAATCCAATCAGCCAATCTATACCTCTTCAGTGGGGAATTCAAGTCATTAACATTATTGAGGTAATTGATACATGTGGTAGTATTCTACATATTATTTTGTGAAAGTCCATTGGTTAGTTTTGTCTTTTGCATCATTGTGGAAGCTAGATTCTTTCCTTTAATTTCTAGGTGCTTACTTTGCTGGTGGTCCATTGTGAGGGTCAGTGTGTAGAGCAGGTTGGAGTATTTCCTGTAGTGTTGGTCTTGTTGTGGCAAATTTCCTCAATCTTTGCATATCAGTAAAAGATTTGATTTCTTCATCGATTTTAAAGCTTAGCTTAGTGGGATATAGAATTCTGGGCTGGAAACTGTTCTGTTTAAGTAGATTGTCTTCTGCCTTGAAAAGTTTCATTAGAGAAGTCTGCAGTCACTCTGATGGATTTGCCCCTGTAGGTCAATTGGCACTTACTCCTGGCAGCTTGCAGAATCTTTTCTTTGGTCTTGACTTGTACAGGTTCATCACAATGTGTCTTGGAGAAGCTCTATTAGAGTTGAGGCAACCTGGGATCTGATATCCCTCTGAAAGAAGTGTGTCAAAATCTTTGGTGATAATTGGGAAATTTACATTTATAATATTCTCTAGTATGGTTTCCATTCCTCTGAGGCATTCTTCTTCCCCTTCCGGGATACTTATAAGTCGTATGTTTGAATGCTTCATAAAGTCCCATATTTTTGTCAGTGAACATTTTGCTTTCTCACTCTTCTTTTTTGCCACTTTAACCATCTGAGTTATCTCAAGAGCTTTGTTCTCTACCTCTGAGATTCTTTCTTCTGCATGGTCTAATCTGTTGATACTGTCTATTGCATCTTTAAGTTACCTAATTGACTGCTTCAGTTCTATCAGTTCTGCTATAATTTTTTTATATTCTTCATATTGTTCATCTCTTATTTGACTCTGTTTTTGGATTTCCTTTTGGTTATTTTGCACTTTCTCAGCAATTTCCTTCATTGTTTTCATTATCTGTATTTTAAATTCCCCTTCTGTCATTTCTAACATTTCTGGTCCCTTGTGGGGGGTTGCTCTGGACTGGTTTCTCCTGTTACCTGAACTTTTTTGCTGATTCTCCCTCATGTGTGTTTTCTTTTCTGTATTTATTTTCCCTAATTTTCCTTTCACTTCCTCTTTCTCTTTAAGTTACCCTGCCTCTGGCCTAAGGATTTGATGAATCCTTTTGGTATGGGACCAAAAGGATGAGAAGATTGAGGAGCAAGAAGGGAAAAAAAGATTTAAAAAAGAAAGAAAAAAGAGATAGGAGAGGGGGGGTGAGTAAAAGGTAATATTGACAAAAAGAAGAGAGGCACAGAAAGAGGGAGACAGGAGTAACAAAGGTGTACAGTAGAGTAATTTGACCCAAACTTAAAAACCCACGACCTCTGAGGGCATTGGATTGGGTGCTTCCTTTGAGGTTGGCAGCTCTTTGCCAGCCTATTCAGATACAGTACCCCACAAATAGAGAGGAAAGACAAAAATACTATAAATCAAATGAAAACAAACAGAAAACCTTACATGATCAAATTGGGGGAAATTCCAAATAATAGGGGCAGAAACACTAGCAAAAATGAAGTTCAAATAAATCAAAGAAGGCAACAAAAGAAAATTATATTTAAACTAGAAAAATGAGGAAAGGAAAAAAAAAGAAAACTCTAGCAGGAAAATGTTGAAATAATACAAAAACAAAAACAAAGCATATATATATCTTGCTGAATATTGTCTGGGCAACAGGTGATATTCTGGGGTAGGAGATGCTAATCACAATGCTGACATAGCTGTGTGAGATGGAGACTGGAGGCCTCTGCTGATTTCTCAAACCCTTCAGGTTTTGAGAAATCAGTAGAGGCCATGATTAAACCATAGGAAATCTCTTCGCCCACTTAAAAGACACTTTAAACTGTTAAACTTGGCTAAGCAGAAGTGTTTCCAGGAAAGCACTTGTTGCTGGGATCTCTCCTGAAGTGGCTGCCCACTTATTCAGTGAGCCACAACCGGTCTCACTCTATGCCCCCTGAGGGCTGAGGCTGCAAGGCATCCCTGTTACTGCCAAACACTGAAATCTCCACTCTTCCCCAGCATCTCAGTCCCGGCCTTTGGAGCTCTCAGTCACTAGTTCACTCACCCAAGTTTTCCTTGCCTAAGTGTTGCTCTGCAACCCTGAGGGTGGAGCCTGAAGGGGGCAGTTTTCCCACAATGGCTGCTGCACTGCTCACAGCTGAACAATATTAGCTCAGTGGCTCAGTTCAGGTTCCTAGACAAGACTTAAAGTCATCCACACTCTCACCCAAGTTCTCCCAAGGTAGTTCAACTGAGTGCCCGAGTCCAAAAAAATAAAACAGCACGTAGGGAAGGCCTTCCCTGTTTGTAATCTCTCTGTTACTATAATTACAGCTGTGGCAGCCATGGCCTCAGACCCAACGAATGCAACCACTTCCCAGTTCTCCACTGCTTTTGTCCTCCTGGGGTCTAGAAGTCTCTTGCTGTCTCCCTGTGTCCCCAAAGGGATGTTTCTGGGCAGAGCTCACAAGACAGAGATGCCTGGAGTCTTCTCTCCCCAATCTCACCAAGCCCAGTTCCAAAGAAGCTGTTACTCAGCTGCCATCTTGCTCCCTCTCTGGGAGCATCTTTTAATCATTGACTAGAGTTAAGGTATTACCTACAGGCAAAATCTGTTCTGATCTTAGGATTTGTGTCAGAAACTGTTTCACAAATGCCTGATTTTCACCTTCATTACTTGCTACTTACTAATGTTATAAGAGGAGGAGGCAACCTATTGCCATCTACAGAACACAATCTAGTTTCTCTTCTGCAAGTTAATTACAATATCTGAAGGTCAAAGTCATCTTTGTCAAAATAATATTTTCTTTTCCATTCTAATTCTGATCACATCTTTTGACTCTCTAGAATTTAAAGTGGTGTATCTCACTTCAGCATCAGTAACAGCTGGCATCAGATGCAAGTCACTGTTGGTTTTGACCCATACATCCTTCTGGTTATCAACTTCAAGGTTTTCAAGTTGGTTTCAATAATAAGTATATATATATTTTTTTTGACTGATGATTTTAAAACCAACCATCACAAGTTGGTTTCAATAATTAGTATATATATATATATATATATATATATATATATTTTTTTTTTTTTTTTTTTATTTATATTTTGACTGATGAAAACTTACCAGGTAATTGTTTCTTTCCAAAGGTGTTCCACCCTTTTTAATTTATCTCTGCTCTTTCTGTATCCCTCTGCTATAGTCTGGATGTTTGTATGTTGAAATCCTAATCCACAAGGTGATGGTATGAGGAGGTGGGGCCTTGTGGGAGATGATGAGGTCATGAGGGCTCCACCCTCCTGAGTGGGACTCATGTCCTTACAAAACAGACCTGCCAGGCTCCTTTGTCCCCTCTGCCATGTGAGGGCACATCAAGAAGATGCTTTCATTGAACCAGGAGGTAGGTCCTCCTGAGACATGCAATGTGCTGGCTCCTTTCTCTTGAACTTCCCTATCTCCAGAATATGAGAAATAAATGTTTGTTTTTTAGGCTTCCCAGTCTATATTTTGTTATACCAGCTCAAATGGACCAAGACATACTCCAAGCAAGAGATTCTTCACCTGTTAGAGCAGTGCTGTTTCATAGAAATACAATGTGAGCCACAGATGCAAACTTAGATAATTAAAAAAGTTCAAGTAGCAGGCCAGGCATGGTGGCTCACGCCTGTAATCCTAGCACTCTGGGAGGCCAAGGTAGGAAGATTGCTTGAGCTCAGGAGTTTGAGACCAGCTCTTGCAAGCATGAGATCTCATCTCTAAATAGGTGGAGGGTGGCCGCCTGTGGTTCAGTGGATGGGGCTAGCCCCATATACCGAGGGTGTCAGGTTCAAATTCAGCCCGGGTCAAATTGCAACAAAAAATAGCTGGGTGTTGTGGCGGGCACCTGTAGTCTCAGCTACTGGGAGGCTGAGGCAAGAGAATCACCTAAGCCCAAGAGCTGGAGGTTGCTGTGAGCTGTGACGCCATAGCACTCTACTGAGGGCAACAAAGTGAAACTCTGTCTCTAAAAAAAAAAAAGTTGGGTGTTGTGGTGACCACCTACAGTCCAAGCCACTTGAAAGCCTGAGGCAAGTGGATCATTTAAGCATAAGAGTTTTAGATTGCTGTGAGCTGTGACACCATGGCACTTCACTGAGGGTGACAAAATGAGATTCTGTCACAAAAAAAAAAAGAAGAAGAAGAAGAAGAAGAGAAGAAAAGAAAAAGATGAAAACAAAAAGAAAAGAAAAAAGTTCTAATAGCTATATTAAAAACTAAAAGAAACAGGTGAGATTGATTTTTACAATACATTTTGTTTAACCCAGTATGTCCAAAGTACTCTCATTTCCATATGTAATAAGTATAAAGCTAGTAATAAAATAGCTTGTGTTCATTTTTCCATACTAAGTCTTCAAAATGTGGTGTGTTTGACACAGCACATTTCAGTTCACACTAGCTGCATTTCAACAGACACAGGTGGCCAGGGGCTAATGTCCAGGACAGTGTAGCTTTGGAGCCTCTGAATCCTCTGAATTTATTCTTTCAGAATAAAGCAGCAGAGTTTACAGTATTTGAAAACTCTGTCGGGGTGTTCTTATAACAGCACGTGCAGTCCATCCCTGGTGCTCAGGTTTAGATTCTTGCTCTTAAGATTGTTCAAGCTCCAAAGGCACGAGGTGCTTCTGTCCTCAGCAAACAACAGTGAAGTGACGAGGCAGCCTTTGACAAGTGGGGCACCCCAGCTGGTCAGAGCAGTGAGGTGTGGGCTTCTGCTCTGTCTGCCTCCAGTTCTCGTCATCCTTACACTCTCCTCGGTCTTACTGCACCTCCCCTTGGTACAGAGGGGGAGGAGAAAAGAAGAAAATCTAAATTAATAGAGGCTTCTTGTTCTGGCCTGCCAGATTAATGGGCATGGCCTGTACTAGGTGTTCTTGTAATAGGGGTTTATGGACAAGTCAGAAAGAGGATTTGTACTCAAATATCAGAAACACCGTAGTGCCTGGCCGGTTATGCTGTGCACGCTTTCATCTTCCGCATGGTCCTTCTCCAAATCATTTGTCCTCTGGTGGATTTTGACAAAGCACCTGCACAAAATTAACAGGCACACAAAGCCTGGATGAGCAACACTGATTTGCCTCTAATCTGTTTGTGAAGAGATCAGGATGTGGTTGAAATGATTTTAATTTCAGAGCCCAAGTCACTAGTCTATCTTTTTGTCAGGCAATTAGTTCTACTGCCTGGGCAAGAACGCCACGATGCAGCCTGCCCTGGGAGCCAGGAATGGAAATAGCACGCCCTTTTTTGCTTCCTCAGAGTGTTCCTCATGCAGGCTTCCTTTCTGCCTCTACTTTATTTTGGGTAAAATTTCCTGCTCGGCACTAGGCTCTGTGACTTCCCTAGAGCACAGTGCTGTAACAGCAAGACACAGGCACGTAGGTCGCCAGAAGGACAGGCCTGGGGGCCAGATCTGTGTGGATGAGGACCAGGAGGGAAGCCAATGGTTAGAGAAATCCTAACATCCTAACAGTAGTTACTACTTCTGGACCATCTGGTAGTGTGTTAATGTCTTCATGTGTGGAATTTCTCTTTTTTCAATAATCCCAAATGATAATTATTAATATCCTCATTTTGCTGATGATGACATTGAAGGGCAGAGAGAGGTTAGTAATTTGCCAAAGTCATGTCTATAAGAAATGCAGAGTCAGGGAGGCACCTGTGGCTCAAAGGAGTAAGGCACCGACCCCATATGCTGGAGGTGGCGGGTTCAAACCCAGCCCTGGCCAAAAAAAAAAAAAAAGAAGTGCAGAGTCAGGGTTGAGACATGGTGCTCTGTGTCCTGCACTATGCTGGCCACTCAGCAGCCCTGGGGCTTTGGGAAGGGACTAGGTGTGGGTAAGGAAATAGGACAGCGGGAGCCAGACCAGGCACTTCCACACACTTGACAAGGACTTTGTCTGGCTCTGGTCAGCTCCCTCCATACCCATGGCCTCTGACTCGTCTAAGGACAACACAGGCACAGAGAAGGCACCACTGTAACCCCATCTGATTCACAATGACCACGAGAGGAAACAAGGAAAGGTATCGTCTTCTTTATTTATAATTACTTTACCTGAATGAAAGGGACCATCTCACATTCCCCAAGCTGACTAAAATAAGTTTCTAAGTTATTTTAATCGTTGGGCGACAACTCACCTACAGAGATTGCAAGCTCCTGAAGTAGGGACCATTTTCATGCATTTTATATCTACTTCTCACAGGAAAGATAGAGAACATTTTCATGAGCACAGAAAGTTCTACAGGACAGCACTGCTCTGAGGCAAGCGGGACCAGTTGGTAACAATCTAACAAAATATTCTTCCAAGCCAGAAGTGGAATTTAATAAGTTTTGAATGAATAAATGAATGAATACCACCACAGAATTGTCTTCTTAATATAGGCTGAGTTACAGTGATCAGTCTTAGGCTGAATTAGTGCTTTCCATGGCAGCTGATTCCCTTTTTCAAAATGAATCATCAGAAGAGCAAAATAATTCATTTCTTAAAGACGTCAAGGTTCAATTTTAAATGTTGTGTCAAGTGATGGTAAGGTGCTAGAGTGGGTTCATCAGTGATTTCCACTATTTAGCAGCCATTGAGAAGCAAGGCTAATGAAATATTTGTACAAATAGGGCGTCTAAATAGTTGAAACGAACTCTATTTAGATGGTAAATTGATTCATACTTACTGATAACTCATCTTATCTCCTTTGTACCATTTTTCATGGAGCTTGCGCTGTATTGTGATTATTATTTTAGCTAATATCATGTCATCTTTTTATGCCAGGAGATTGGCACTGCATTTCAAAAAATGATGGAGAAGTCAAAGGCTCAACACATTTAAGCTTTTACTTTACTCTGATACCCAGCCAGGAAGTATGATATTCTGAGTCTCCTTTCCTTGCCTTGTGCTGGTCTCACCTATACTTTTAGGGACACTTGAATAAAAAAGGAATAGTGAAACATGCCACAGAGGCCTGGCTTCTTGTCTCCCCTCCAGGTACTAACTAGGTCTGATCCTGCTTACCTTCCAAGATCAGACAAGATCTGTGTGTTCAGGGTGGTATGGCTATAGACAGTGTTGTCTTCTTGTACTAAATCACCCAGAAAGTGTGGAGTTTCTGAAATTGCTAGATGCCCTCACCAGACTCTTGGGGAAGGAGTATGATTTATTTGTTCAGCATTTTTGTATTTTATGGAAGTACGCAGGGACTGCAGTATGTGCAACTCCTGTTTGCCTAAGTCCTTACTCTCAGCAGCCTCACTGTTGAGTGTGCCTGTCCTTCACTAAGACTGAGCCAACACAGTGGGTTCATTCATTCATTGGGTGTCTGTCAGTGCTAGGCACCGGTAACACAGTGATGTGGTGATGAAGGCCACATGGACAGACCTTGCTCCAGGAGGTCATGGTCTCCTGGAAGCTCAGACCCAGGATAACCACAGAGGTGATCCTCATTGGGGGTGGGGAGCGAGCCCTGTCATTCAGCCTCTGGGACAAGAAAAGGCTTTCCAGGAAAAAGTAATAAATGATGTCATAAAGCCTAGATAAAGTTCATTCCGCTGATAAGGGAAGGAAAGAGTACCAGAAAGACAGCAGGGCTTGACTGGGACTATGCTGGAAGTGAGTGTCACTTAAGGGAAGAGATTCTGGCACAGAAGTCGGTATGGTAGGAAAAGGGGCTGGAGCTATGCTGAGCAATGTAGTCGCTGAGAGCCACATTTGGCCGTTTAATTTAATTTTAAGTGAATTAAACTTAAATAAAATGAGAAATGCCGTTCCTCAATTACACTAGCTGTAGTCACAGTGCTTAGTAGCCTGGCTACTATACTGGGTGCAGGTATGGAATATTTTCACCATCAGAGAAAGTTCTGCTGTACACGGCTGCTCTGGAGGCTGGCAGGGGCCAATCCGTGATGAACTTTGAATTACGTGTCAAGGTGTTTGGACCTTAATTTGAGGACAACAAGATGCCACTGAAGCATTTGATATAGGGGGCAGAATGATCAAACTTGTAAGCAAATAGGTCATTCCGCAGGGCACAAAATGGAGGAGTGAGAAACAAGGCCAGGAATTAGAATCAGTAAAGAGAGGATTGTGTTAATCAGGGCACAAGATGGTGGGGAGCAGGAATGGGTAAGAGAAGAGTGTTTAGACTCAAGAAATATGACGAAGTAGGATAACCAAGGCTTATGAACCAACGGAGAGAGGCATCTAAACAGACGTGTGGGGTAAGGAGGCATGACACTATTCCGGGCATGGGCAGTGAAACACTGTGCCATCAACCTAGACGGGGAGAAGGGGGAGAAGTGGTGATAAGGTCAACTTCATTTCTGCTATATTTGAGGTATACAAGGAGGCACCCAGGGGGCCTTCAGAAGGCATTTGAATAGACCAGGGAACAAATCGGAGCTGAAGATAAAGATTTTGAAGTCGTAGCATGTGAATCGAGTTGAGGTCATGGGAGTGGCGAGGTTCCTTGAGGGAGGACATGCAGGGTGAGATGCTGAGAGGGCTGGGGACTGAACTCAGAAAACACCAATGGCTTGGGGCCAGCCCAGGAAGAGAAGCACAGGGAGTAGCAGTGAGCTAGAAAGAGAGCCAGGAGACACTGATGAGGTCCAAGAAAAGAGAGAATTTTAGGAAAAAGGAGAGGTCTTTATGTCAAATGCTACAAAAAGCATGCAAGGGAGGGGTTGGAAGATGTAGATGGTTGGTGACTTTGGGGATGGCACCTCCGGGGAAGACAGGTACATTGCAGGGGGTGAATGCAAGTTGAAGAAAAAATGGTAGCACATATTAACAACTCTTTCAAGAAACTTGGTGGTGAAGGGCGTTAGAGGTGGCTGATGTCTCCCCACAGCCTCTGTGCCATCTTCAAGCCTGCCTCATGGTTGGGGCTGTGAACTGTCTGGGCACTGCTCTGGGCACACTGCAAGTACAGATGGGCTGTCTGTCCTTAACATATTCCTTGTTCTGCTATGGGCCTTACAGGTGGAAAATGCTCTGTGGACATTGTTTCATGACTTTCCAGCTTTTAAATGTTTGGGCTCTTGTTGGACTTAAATAAGCATATAAAGTGTGCGTATTTTCACGTGGTTTCCTCTTTGACAACTTTCTCATTCTCTGGTTGAATGACAAGGTCTCAGTTCTAGCTGAGAAATGATGGTAAGTCTATGATTTAACTGACTCTCCTATTTCTACGAAATTGTGTGAGTGGGTGGGGGTTAAAAAATCAGGAGAAATATAACAAGGACAAATATATGTTAATAAAAATTTTTATTATGATTATTTACACCAACTCCTTGATAAGCATATAAATGTAAACTTTTATTGTTGGCATATTTCACATATGATTTATCCAAATTCTGAGCTAATGCTGTCGTTTGAGTGTGAAGGTAGTGAGAAAAGTTTGTTATATTCACAGAATATACACACGTGCACTGGACACACGTCCCTCCCTAAGCCAGTGGTATGGACACAGTGCCGTTGGCCCTGCTTCTGCCTCGCAGGTGGCCGCTGGCCTCCAGCACATCGTCCGTGTGCTCCTCACTCTTCTTTTCCTTCAGACTGTTGATGAATCTGAGGGTAATTTCATCCCACTCTTCAGGCAGAAGCATCAGCAGAAACCCAATGCAGATAATGATGGTGGCGGCCAGGCGCACGACGTTGAATATCACCTCCTGCTTCAGGAGGTCCACAGCTGGGAAAGAAGCATTGCGTCAGTCACAGCAAAGCCACTGTTACTTCTCGAGATTTTTTATTCTCAGGCTGCTGTTTCCTTTTCCTGCATCACTGTCTAGGTTTACTTCCTATTCCTTCTCTCTGACTCAGATTCATCCTTCAAGGCTCAGTTCCAGTCCCATGAAATCTGACTTAGTTACCCCTCCTAATCACACCTTTGCTCTGCACCCCTTCACCAGTTCTCTAGTTTCACTGGACCATTGGAGATTTTTCAAGTGAGACAGATTAGTTTGTGTTGAGATATTTGTATAGTCTGTTCTTGTTCAAAGTTTAATTGTGGTGAAATTTATATGATATAAAATTAAATATAATTCAGGTAAAATTATATAAAATTCATATAATGTAAAATTAAGCATTTTAAAGTGAATTTAGTACATTCTCAATATTGTACAACCACCACCTGTATCTGGTCCCAAATCATCTCCATCACTTCAAAACAAAGTGCCCTGCCTATTAAGCTGCCCAGCCCCTCACCCCCACTCCCTAGTCTCTGGCACCCCCCAACCTGCTTGCTTTTTGGTATGGGTTTATCTTTTTCAGATCAATGGAATATTTCGTATTCCGGATGTTTCATGTAAATGGAATTACAGTATGTAACCTTTTGTGACTGACTTCTTTCACTTAGCACAATGTTTCTGAGGCTCATTGATGTTGTAGCTGTGTCAGAACTTGGCCCCTTTTCGTGGCCGAATAGTATTCCACTGCATGTGTAGCAGTTTGCTTGTCCATTCTTCTGCTGATGGACACTGGGCATTTCCCCCCATTTGGCTGCTGTAAATGGTGCTGCTGTGAACATTCACACACAAGGTTATTTTTGAATCCCCGTTTTCAATGTTTTGGAGTATACACATTGGAGTGGAATTATTGGTCATCTACAAATTATTCTTTTCACATTAGGTTCCTGTCCCACCTCCAATCCCACATTAGTAATCCAGCCAAACCCTCCCTTAGATGTCTGTTTATACTTCTCGCAGAATGCCTCTCCCAGGGTTCTCATAGCACCCAGTACTCACTCTGTCTAAGCTGCCCTCTCTGTGTTGAATCACTCAATCACTTCGGGCTCCCTCTCTGCGCTGCAAGGTCCTGAGGCAGGAAGTGGGCCTTATTAATGGTCTGTCACCAGTGCTAGCACAGTTCCTGGCATATACTAGTGCTCAGAAATCCTTTGTTGAATGAATGAATCCATGAGTGAATGCATGAACCCCTGGCAACTCCCCCTCACTCTGGTGTTCCTTTGCTCTGAATATCTTAAAGCCTCTGGAGTCTGTCTCATGCAACTTGTCACTTAATAGTAAATTACTCTGTAGAGTTCCAGGTTGTTTCATGTAGGTTGGTCCTTTCCAGATTCAAATGTAAGAGTCTTAAGGGAACAGCAATGCAATTTTTTCCTGTTGTTCGTTTGTTTTGCAGCCCTGACTACACACTCACTATGTGCTCAGTAAACATTTCCTAATTGTCCTAGAGGAAAGAAAGGTGGCTGGCTATTCAAGATCTGAAACCAGAGGCCTTTAAAGTTAGGAAGGCTGTACATTATCGAGATGACCCACTTTCACTGCATGTTTCAGTGGCAGGTTCCATTGGAAACATTATCCTTGTGTCCCTGAAGCAAGCAAAATCGCTGTTTCCTCCCCTCTATTCTAGAGGACCATCTGCTCTGCCCCCAGGAGAAGCTTCCACTACCCCCAGGGGTGGTCTGATGGGGCCACACCCTGAACAGCTCCTACACTTTCATTAGTGACGTTTACTTGTTTTTTTGAAAGTCCTGTGTTGCGCTGCCTTTTGTTACCATAGGGCTTCCTCTAAAAATACCATGAAATTAGGTTGTCAGGGAGATTACATGAAACTCAAATGATATATTTGGTGTTTAATTCTAAAAGCACATCCAAGTAAAAACAGCGTTTCTGTAACTGCAAATTTTAAATCTACTGCACAGTTATTCTGTTGTCTGCCACCTTCATGGTATTTGAAAACATCTTCCCAGGCAAGGGACATAATTCACTATTGCTAGAAGGAACAACTCAGGGCATAGAATGAACATGGTAGGAGACTGCGGTGGTCAGAGCGTACACATGTCCAGTGATCTCTGTACCTGCATTTCCAGGAACACTGAGCACTGTCCCAATGGATATCAGGATTGGGTACGTCAGCGCCACACCCACGTTCACCAGGATGTTGAAGGCTGCAAAGTGAGAGCACACAGAGGATGGAGGGGGTCAGTGTGCTGGGCACTTTTCTTCTTACTGTACAACAATCAATGTCTTTGCCAAACATGACTTCTAAACTGCATCACTGGCCAGTTAACCCTCTAAGTGTGCAGATGGAAGCAGGTGTTCTTGTCCGAATTAGTCATAGTTTTTGAATCTCCTCTGTCACCCTGGTTGCCAGTTGCTGTATAAAGGTGCGCGGAGCAAATGCAAAGAGGTAAAATAATCATACACTACTCGGTTCATCAGCATGTGAAGTAGTGTGGAGCCAGCCAGAGGTTACAAGCTGGCGCCTGATGGAAATTTAGTGCTTTATCTCTTATTACTTTGCTATTTTATGCCATATTCCTGACATTAAAGGGCTCTCGTGTTACAGCCTAAGGGAGTTCTATCCAATGACGGACCATTTTATCCCCTCTCTTGGGGAGAACATCATATGGGCAAATGAGAGGGGGTTGGGTGTAATACACTGAACTCACAGGGAACTGCGCACAGATAACCAGGGGGCAGCTCTGCAGAGCCAATAGCGGTGTGGCTTGATGCCCTTTAATTAATACCTTTAGTTCTGTTTATTAATTATAAAATTAGTTAAAATCATCATCTATCTTCTTCAAAAATTGTCAAAAATATACATGTTTTCAGAGAGAAAAAAAATTTTAAATGACAGAGCATTATTTTAATGGAGTTCAGATGTTAGAGAGATAAATATTAATAAGTATAAAAGGAAAAGGGAACAATTCTACATTGCTGGTGGGAATGCAAACTAAAACATTCTTTTTGGAAAGATGTTTGGAGAACACTTAGGGTTCTAAAAATAGACCTGCCATTCAATCCTACAATTCCTCTACTAGGTAAATATTCGGAAGACCAAAAATCACATCATAACAAAGATACTTAGCCAGGACCACCTACATTCTCTTTTGACAACCTCTGGAATAGAATGTCATGATTCAGCGTGTCATCCATAGCAGGGACTCTGCCTGAGTTTGCCAGCAATTTGGACCCGCAGGTGAGTGGATGAGGCCAACCTGCGTTTGGGTGAAGGCACTGTCTGGAAGACAGGTCAACCTGGGAGCCAGAGCAGGGCCAGGCGACTTTAAGTGAGCAGCAAGCCACAGCTGCAGGAGGTGTGGGTGTCCGAGGGCAGGCTGTGCCCCGGTCCACTCCCAGCTAGATAGCATCTGATTCCTGTGGCGAAGATCGGGATGGAAATACAAGCTTGGGGTGGCAGCACAGGAGGTTGTAGGACCCTGTGGCGTGTAGCGATCAGGAGAAAGGCTGTCTCCTAGATCTGTGCCAGCGCTGCACACTCTGCAGCGCCGGGGCAGGGCTGATGGAGGTGCAGCCACTGCCGGGCAGGACTGAGGGTCCCACTGGCGGGGTGGCGCCAGGCCCAGCAGGCTGGCGTAGGAGTGCGTGTTGGACACACCAGAGGCGGGTCTACCCTGCCGGAGGGCGGGAGTCCCAGGTGCCCCAGGGGACTGAGGGCCAATGAAATTGGGGGTTATGCTTATTCCCAGTTAGGTTGGTTTTGGCCAGAAAATAATCTAAGTACTTCTAATGAGAATGTTTCTGTCGTATGGAAACACTGCTATAGATGAAACTTAGCAGAGGCTATGAGAGGTGATGACCGTCCATTTTGGCCTTGAAAAGTAGAACTCAAGGGACCAGCAGTTCCTGTTTAACCCTTCTCTTGAGTGTTTCTGGTCTGTGTAAGACCTCCCGTCAGGGCCTGGGCCAGAGCAGGAAAAGATGGCCCTGTCCACACCTCTGTGGGAATAAAAATAAAGGCACTTTCTCCCAGGAATTGCGGTGCTGCCACTATTTGGATTTACATTTCCTCGGGAGAGAGGCCCCGTTGGGGTGGCA
Source organism: Galago senegalensis (assembly GCA_963575145.1). NCBI lineage: Eukaryota > Metazoa > Chordata > Mammalia > Primates > Galagidae > Galago > Galago senegalensis. The sequence continues at coordinate 20,998 of CAUYTI010111727.1, read as the reverse complement.
GGCCTCCTGCAGGTGGAGGGCGGTAGGAAAACGTGGAGCCAGAAGAGCGGGCTGGAGAGAGAGGAGGGGAAACGATTTGGTTCTGACTAAACAGCGGCCCCGAGTCAGCAGGCCGCTGCTGACCGTCGTCTGCGTGGTGACAGAGGAGCAGGCTTGTTTTTTTAGACCCTCTCGCATCAAGGGACAGCAGCAGCACAGCTGCAGCCCCAGCCGCGCTCGGGGAGGCAGAAGGCCCCAGAGTTCTAGTGAGCTGGAAAGACACCATTAAAGGGACCCCAGGTGACTTTTTCTTGGCACTGACTAGGGACAATCTTCTCAGCAGGACCACCAAGCCAGTTCCGGCTGCCTTCTTCCCCCGCCTGCAGAGGGTTCTGGTCGCAAAGTCATCAGCTAGACTAAGCTGTCAAGGTGCGCATGCGCTCCGTTGGGTGGTTAAGTGGATTTTAACTCCAAATACTTAGATATGGCTTTCCCGGCCCTTCATGACCTGCTTCACGCTTCAAAATCATCTCTTTTCTTCCTTCTCTTTCTCTTAACCCCCATGTCCCTTTCTCTTAAATCTCGTGTCCCCACCGTTTTGAGTCGTCCTGCGTTCCTCGAATGCTGCCCTCCACTCTCTCACCACCGCCCGACACACCTCGGCACAGGTGGCGAGACTGGTCATTCAGTGCCAGGAAGGACACTGAGGCTGCGCCCGGCAGGGGCGGCCCGAGCCTCCAGCCTCATCCTACGAGGGGCGCGCTACAGGGTGTCCTAAAAGTTGCTGGATGGTCATCACACAGGTAAAAGGGGGAATTGTAGCTAAATATACCTTTATTTACAAAATAGTCATAAAATTTGACAAAATACAGAGGGTACCAAAACTGAGTTAAATTGTGATGCTTGAGTCACGTTTGACTTCTGCAATTATAAGCGGTGTCAACATGACTTATATTCATCTTTTGTCCTCCCTATTATTGATCATTACAGTCTTAATTTGTTTTCCTTTCTTAAAATGTGTGTATATATATATATTCTGGCACCCTCTGTATTTACAAAATATTCTTTATGTGCTGGCCACCTTGTTATAAAATTTTGTAACAAATATTTTGTAAATAAAGGTACATTTAGCTACAACATCTCATTTGCCTTATGCTTGACAACTTTGGGGTGACTTTTAGGACACCCTGTAGTTGGACAGCTCTGATCTAATCAACTAATGCCAAGAACCTTCTAACCATCCAATGATGTCAAATAATGTAAGTTTGGGAAACAGAGTAGGGCCCCCAAGAGAACAATCCGGTAATTCTAATCTGACTATCCTGAGGAAGTGGAGCCATAGGGAACGGAAGGGAATCTCTGAGGCCACTTACCCAGCCACAGTCCCGCCATCCCGCAGAGACAGCCCCATGGCAGGGCCGCCAGCGAGGACCAGTGCTCCACCTTGGTGAAGTACAGGACGACTGGGGTGAAGGAGATGAAGATCAAATTGAAGAAGCCCAAGGTGGAGACGAAGTGAGCAGCTTCACCAAAGTTGGCAGTTCCAAGAAACATCTTAAACAAAACCTGGAGTGGGAAAGATGCTCTTCAGTCCCCCAGGAGCTGGAGCAGAAGGATGAATTCTACTGACCTACACTGTGAACTAAGCTACCCAGACTTTATTCTCCTTTCCGCCTGCCTTGACGTCTTCATGGCACAGAACGGGCTGTTGAGGTAAGGAATGAAAATGCCCTGTAGCCTTCATGTGAAATAGCAAATGCTATAAAATGAATTCCTTATGCTGCTGGAAACTGCTGGGGAGGGTGCATTGTGTTGAGTGGCACTGTCAGGATGGGTATGGGGCGAAAGATAAGTTAGAGCACGGACAGGCTCAGAAAAGTCTACTGGGATTGACGCCCCAGCATTCCTTCCCCCAAGCATGGGATTCATTCATCCTTATTTTGACAGATACTGAAAATGAAATTGGACAGAAAGACCCTGTCATTAAGTTGTTGAAAGAAATAATAATGATGCCTCGGATTTATAACCAATATTCTTTCTGAGCTTAAAATGTCTTCACAGACATTGTGTTTATTCCCCAGATTTGAAAGTGACAGTTTTTTCTGGATGATAAAACCAGAGTATAGAGAAAGATGGCAAGCAGAGGCCAGAGGTTAGTCTACAGACACAGGAGAGGCTGGGGAGGAAGGAAGCCAGGTCTCCAGCCTGCATTTCTTAGCTACTTAACCCCTTTTCTCCCTATGTGAACCCTTTAACAAACTACATAGAATGGCGTAGATCTTTTCTGCTTGGAATTATGGTGCAGATGTGATTTTGTGCATGTCAGAAATATTACCACTCTCAGAATGAATATGTTGTGTAACCTTGTCAGGAGAATTGTTTCCATAAGATAGCCATGCTGGTCACAACAATCCCAGGGACTGCTTTTATTATTATTTTTATATTTATTTATTTATTTATTTTTGTTAAATTATAACTGTGTACACTGATGCATTTATAGGGTTCAGTGTACTGATTTGATGTATAATGTGGAATGCTTATATTCAACTGATTAACACATCTATAACCTCACTTATTTGTTGTGGTAAGACAATTATACTCTTTAATAGTTTTGAAATGTACCATTACATCATGCACATTAGGTGAGGTCCCCCCAAATACCCTCCCTCTTTCCAACTCGCCTCTCCCCCCTTCTCTTCCCTTCTACTTTCTGGACTATAGTTATGTTTTACCATCTGTATGAATATGTAGGTGATTATATATTGATTTCATAGTAGTATTGAGTACATTGGATACTTTCTTTTCCATTCTTGAGAAACTTTACTGAGAAGAATATGTTCCAGCTCCATCCAGGTAAACATAAAAGATGTGAAATCTCCAACTTTTTTATGGCTGCATAGTATTCCATGGTGTTCTGATCATGAAAGAATGCTAGATACTGTCAAAAGCTTTTTCTGCATCAATTGAGAGAATCATATGGTCTTTGTTTTTTATTTTGTTTATGTGATGTATTATATTTATAGATTTGTGTTTGTTGAACCAACCCTGTAACCCTGGAATAAAACCAACTTGATCATGCTGCATGAATTTTTTGATGTGTTGTTGAATTGTTTGCTAAGATCTTATTGAATATTTTTGCATCAATATTCATTAATGATATTGGTCTATAATTTTCTTTCTTTGTTGGATCCTTTCCTGGTTTGTGGATCAGGGTGATATTTGCTTCATAGAATGTGTTGGGGAGTATTCCTTCTTTTTCTATGCTTTGGAGAAGGTCGTATAATATGAGTACTAATTCCTCTTGACAGAATTCAGATGTGAAGCCATCTGGTCCAAGACTTTCCTTTTTGGGGAGATTTTGTATGTTGATGCTATTTCAGTGATTAAAGTAGGTGTATTTAAAATTTCTAATTCTTTCTGGTTGAGTTTAGGAAGGTGGCGTGCTTCCAGGTATTGGTCCATTTGCTTCAGATTTTCATATTTCTGGGAATAGTGTTTTTGTGGTAATCATTGAGGATTTTTTGAATTTCTGAGGTGTCAGCTGTTAATTCTCCTTTATTGTTTCTGATAGACCAACAGTTCTCAACTTGTGGGTTGTGACCCCTTTAGGGGTTGAACAACCCTTTCACAGGGGTCACCTAATATCATGTATTTACATTATGATTCATAACAGTAGGAAAATTACAGTTATGAAGTAGCAACAAACATAATTTTATGGTTGGCTGGTACTACAACATGAGGGACTGTATTAAAGTTTGTGGCATTAGGAAGGTTGAGAACCACTGTGATAGACAAAAGTAGAGATTTTACTTTTCTGTTTCTGGTTAGGTTGGCTAATGGCTTATCAATTTTATTAATCTTTTCAAAAAACCAACTTTTTGTTTAGTTGATCTTCTGAATAATTCTTTTGTTTTAAATTTCATTTAATTCTGCCCTAATTTTGGTTATTTCTTTTCTTCTGCTATGTTTGGGGTTGCACTGTTCTTCCTTTCCAGTTGCTTGAGATGTCCCATTAACTTATTGACTTCCTCTCTTTCTGTTTTCTTAATGAAGGCTTTTAATGCTATAAGTTTCCTTCTTAGGAATGCCTTTGCAGCATCCCACAGGTTTTGATAATTCATGTCTTCATTATCATTTTGTTCCAAAAATTTGATGATTTCCTTCTTAATCTTGTCTTTGACCCAGCTATTATTAAGCCTAAGATTATTTAGTTTCCATGACTTTGTTTGAGTATGAAGAGTCCTGTTGCTATTGAGTTCAACTTTTATTCCATGGTGGTCCCAGAAGATACAAGGAATAATTTCTATTATTTTAAATTTGCTGAGGTTAGACTTGTGTCCTAAGATGTGATCAATTTTGGATGAGGATCTGTGGGCTGATGAGAAGAATGTATATTCAGTTTTATTGGGATAAAATGTTCTGTAGATGTCTGTAAAGTCCATTTGTTCTAGGGTCAGGTTGAAGTCTAATATTTCTTTGTTTATTTTATTCTTGGAAGATTTATCCTAAATTATCAAAGGGGTGTTAAAATTTCAACTATTATAGTGCAGGAAGATATCAAGTTGTTCATATCCATTAGGGTTTGCTTTATAAATTGAGGAGCATTCTGGTAGGGTGCATACATGTTAATTATTGAAATCTCATGTTGGGTGTTTCCCTTGACAAATATGTAGTGACCATCCTTATCTTTATCTTTGTTGGTTTAAAGCCAATGGTGCCTGCAACTAAAGTCACAACCCCTGCTTTTTACTGATTTTCATATCTCTGTATTATAGATGTCCATCCCTTCATCCTGAGTCTACTTTTATCCTTTAAGGTAAGATGAGATTCTTGTATGCAGCAGATATCTCATCTGAGTTATTTTATCCTGTCAGCTAACCTGTGCCTCTTTAAAGGTCAATTTAAACCATTCACATTAATTGAGAGAATTTATAAGCCTGGTAGTGATTTGGGTATTGTGTTTTTTGATTGTCCAGTGGACGTTTTAATTCTTTCACCATTGTGGAAGTTGAGTTTTGTTCAAAAATTTCTGAGTGAGTTTACTTTTGTGGTAGAGCATTAAGCTGGTCATTGTGGAGGATGGGTCTGAGAATATCCTGGACAGTTGGTTTAGTTATGGCAAATTTCTTCAACATGTGTATGTTATTAAAGTATTTGATTTTTCCATCACAAGTGAAACTCAGTTTAGCTGGATAAAGGATCCTGGGCTGAAAGTTGTTTTGTTGTTTTGTTTCAGGAGATTGAAGGTTAATGACCATCCTCTTCTGGCTTGAAAGGTTTTGGCTGAGAGATCTGCAGTCATTTTGATATTTCTCCCTTTGTAGGTGATGCTTTTCTTACATCTGGCTGCTTGCAAAATTTTCTCCTTCATCTTAACTTTGGCAAGGTTAATCACAATGTGTTTAGGAGATGTTTTATTTGGATGGAGTCTTGCTGGGGTTCTGAAACTGTGTACAATCTAAATTTCTGTATTATCTCTTGCAATACTTGGGAAATTCTGCTCCATAATCTCTTGGAGTAGAGCATCTGTACCTTTAGGACCATCCTCTTCTCCTTCAGGAACTCCTATAAGATGGATGTTTGATATTTTGGAGTGATCCCACAATTTTCTCAGGGAATGATCAATTTTTGCTCTCCATTTGTCTGCCTCTTTGAGCATTTGGGAATGTTCAAAAACTTTGTCTTCAATTTCAGAGATACTTTCTTCTTCCTGGTCATCTGCATTACTGAGGGATTCTACTGCATTTCAGAGCTTCTGGATTAACTTTCTCATTTCCTTGAGCTCTGCTATCTCTTTTCTGATTTTGTCCATATCTTTGGTGACTTTGTCTTTGAATTCATTCATTTCTTCAGACAACTTTAGAACCACTTTTTGGTTTTCAATTTCTAACTTTTCTTCCATTCTGTTCATCTTATTTGCCCTCCATATTTTGAATTATATTTATGACATTTCAGCCATTTGTCTATGCATGACAACTTCAGTTGTATCTCCTTTGTTATTCCTTTGGTAGGGAGCTGAGGTTGATCTACTTTGGTATCCATGTTGCCAGAGTTCTTCTGTTGGTTCCACACTATGTTTATTTTCCATTGTTTGGTTATTAGAATTGGTAGGGTGAGATTGAATTGGAGTTCCCAGGTAGTAGATATAATCATTTCCTTGCCAAAGTGCTAGGCTTTATGATTGTGGCTTATCCCCTACAACCTTACACAGTCCCCTTTCAGAGTTTTGGCTGGAGATTCTGAGGACCTACTTGGTGAAATAGTGCAAGCTGGCTTTGTTTTGAAATCACCAACCTATCCTAACAAGGTATGGTATTAGGTTTAAATCTAGGCTGTGGAGAGATACAGATAGCTCTGGTGTCCCACCCCCACCCTTCAGTTCTGTCTGCTACAGAACTTCCAAGATCAACTGCATAGTGCCCTGGGTGGACAGCCCCAGACACGAGTTCCAATCAAATTTTCTTGGGCAGTACAAGCCCTGCTCAACAGAGAGGGATCCAAGGGTCTCCAACAGCACAATTGGAGCTGGGGGTCCACATCCCCACACAACAGACTCAGTCTACACTGGAGTCTGCTTCTCTGCTTTCCAGGCCAGTTGGAGTCAGGGGCCACATCCTTGCCCTCAGGTCTTAGGCCACACCCAGAAATCTGCTCCTCAGCCTAGCTGGAGCCAGGGACCAGCCTCGCCCACCGAACTCAGTCCACACTGGGCAACAACTCTTTGCTTGCGGGTGCCATCAGAGCCAGGAGTTCTTCACCACCTCTTGCCAGACACAGCCCAAGGGTTCACTTCACCACTGGTGGGGCAAAGTCGTGACCAGGGGACTGCCCCTTCTCCCACCCTCTTTCTTCCCCACTAGTCACAGATTCCTGATGTTCAGTGGTCCACACCATGCCCACATCTCTTAGGCGAAGCCCAAACACTCTGTGCTCTGCAATGGGCAGAACTTCAGACCACTTGGACTAGGAGTCCAAGGTGGACTAGGTGGGCTAGGAGTTTGGAATTGTGGGGGAAAATATTTGTCCAATTTTATGCCTGGGAGGGTGGTGTCTACATTTGTAAGTGGGAGAAAGGGACCTGGTATTTAGCAGCTCTCTCTAGTGAGGTAAGATGAGAGGTCTTTTGTTCCCTTCGTGCTTGCAGAGGGAGCATGCATGGACCTCCCACCTGGGGGGGGGGGTGTCCTCCTGTCCTCTAGTCTATAGGCTTGTACCTGTAATTTGTTTTCTTGAATGCTCTTTCTTGGAGTCATAGCTCACTGAACTTTCTTGCACATTTGGCTTCATAGAGTCCTATTCCGTCCAGTTTTTCTCCCTCTTGTCAGGGCCCTCTGCCAAGGGTTGCTACTAGTCAGCCATCTTCCCAGAAACCCAGGGACTGCTTTTAATGTCAACTGAACTTAGTATTAATATGTTTTCTCTTGAGAGACTTAAGAGAACTTGAACATGAGTAATCTGTAGTCGCGTCAGACATCTTGGTGGAATCTCAGTTGGGGAGCAAGTTAGACACTAATGGCCATTGAGTGAGCACTTGTCAGGCCTGTCACACAGAATCCATGGGCCAAAAGATGTCAGTATGGAAACAGACTTCCTACCCTCTGAGCCACAGCATTGGTGAATAATCAGAATAGGTATCCAGGAGGGATGAAAAGGATATTTCCTGCCTTTTAGAGAGCACATTTTCTCATTGAAATACCAAGAGAGGTGAAATCAGAATAACTCTTTAACACATCAAGAAAACTGGCTTTGAAAAGCAGAACTTTGGGGAGTAACCTTGTAGATCTTAGTCTCTGCTTCTGAAGTCAGGTGCAATAGAATTTTCACTGATAGAAGGGAAACCAGTGGAGAAAGAACAGCAAGTAAACACATAGACTCAGCGTCCATCAGAGAGAAAGAGATTCTCTTTGCTGGTAACATAAGCTTCTGTAGCCTGGGGTTAATACATAGTAAGTACTGACTACTCAAGTGACAGCTGGTTCCCTATTTCTCATACCTCTTTGGAGTTAAATTAATAGCCATAGAATTAAAGAAACACAGAATGAGGAGAAGGTTTTCTAACTTTGCTGCTAACTGCCTGCTACTTGGGGGGCTGGGGTGTAGCACATGGGCTTAGGAGTTGGTTAGTCTGTAGTTTAAATCCTGGCTCTATTACTTCCTGGATGTATGACCTTGGGCAAGTTACTTAACCTTTCAAAGTCTCAGTTTCCTCATCTGGAAAATGGGAATAAGTATTTATGCCTCATACAGCTGTGTTAACACAGGCAAAATTTTCTGGCAGGTGCCTAGCATACTGTAAGGACTCTATAAATGGTACTAATATTTCAACAAAGTATTTTTTTTTGAACTAAAGTTATCATTGTACTTCCTTACTTTATTACTTCAGTGTAAGCCATAAGTGATGGTTGACTACTTTTTTAAAAAGTGCACAACATACCTTGTATAATGCAGATGTAGAGGCTGAGCCCACTGCAAATGCCACTCCTATGATGGAGTCAGCATGGAAGTTATCTGCGTACGCCATCATGACGATGCCAGTAATTGCCATTATTGCAGCAACTATCTGTGGAATTAAATGCGAACAAATAGGAAACAAAATTGATGCCTCTGTATATCAGAGGAAGCAATCCAGGACTTCATGAGAGTTGTTGAGTACTTCTTTTTTTTGCAGGTTTTGGCCGGGGCCAGGTTTGAACCCACCACCTCCAGTATATGGGGCTAGCACCCTACTCCTTTGAGCCACAGGCACCACCCCCTTGTTGAGTACTTTTTTAAACCAAATTACCTCTTGTACATTGCTGCACAATCATAGGAAGGATCAGTATTAGAAATAAATCAGGATGCTCATGAGACAGCCAGGCATCAAATATAAAAGCTGCTTACATTCTAAGGAAGGGTTAGGAGTTTTATTTTTTATTCACATTTTTTAGGGCTAGTAATTTTAGTTTAATTTTTTGGCTCAGATTTCTAGAGGTTAATATCCATATTGGTGAAATATATTTAATAGGAAGTCACTGCTAAGCGTTTTTCATCTATTCTCCAAACAATTCATCATACATTTTAATTAGGTCCTTGGATCAATGTATTTTTATGAAAATGTCCACATAACTGGGACTGGATTAAGGAGACATAATACTGACACAGCTAAGAGACAAAATTTAGCCCAACTGGAAAAAAAGAAAGGGAATAACCTCTCACAGTGGTTTGCATAGGAGCAAGCTAACTCTATGTTGTCACTTGGAATGGAAACTGGTTCCTCCTTTGGTTTACATGCAAATTAATTGCATTTTTAAGGAAAATCGCTGAAGAATAATTTAATTATTCTACAGTATTAACTACATAATGGGAAATATTTATAATTCAACTGAAGTCATAATGGTTAAGTGTAAATTGATAGGAATCTTAGTATATTCAGAACAGTGTCCACTCCCTTAGTGAAATGTAGCTTTGCTCTGTCTCTTTAATTGTCTTGAACTGGTTATACTAAAAGACATTTCAAAGCTGCAGCAAGCAGTAAAATAGCAACCCTGGCATAGGGAACAATAAGTATGCTATTCCATTGTGAAATGGTCTCAGTGATTTTAAAATCAACATAAAACATAGGGAGAAATTTAAACCTACATGGTGTAAATTTTGTTAAGCTTCAGTTCTAAGAATTTTCAACTAAATATATTTCTCTTTAGAATAGCTCTTTCATATATGTGCTTTATCTTTGGACTTTCTGAACTTATAACAAAATGAAGATCTTTAACATGTCAGTCTTTTGGGCTTGGCGCCTGTGGCTCAAGCGGCTAAGGTGCCAGCCACATACACCTAAGGTGGCGGGTTCGAATCCCCAGCCCGGGCCGCCAAACAACAATGATGGCTGCAACCAAAAAAAATGGCTAGGCGTTGTGGCAGGCGCCTGTGGTCCCAGCTACTTGGGAGGCTGAGGCAGGAGACTCGCTTGAGCCCAGGAGTTGGAGGTTGCTGTGAGCAGTGAAGCCATAGCACTCTACCCAGGGAAACAGCTTGAGGCTCTGTCTCAAAAAAAAAAAAAAAAAAAAGTCAGTCTTTTGGTAATAGCCACCAAAATCCAGCTCCTGGCTGGTTTCAGAGTAGCTCCAGACTAACGTGTTCTTTATGAGAAACAGCAAGAGTCCTTGAGAACAGATGCCAACGTGACAGCAGTGAAAAGCCATCTTCATAAATGTTATCCAGGAGGCTTCCTGATGGGAAGTTTTTCTTGCTGAGTGAATATCATAATCTCTGAAGCTGCCAGGCATGTGTGCTGGTTGGACTCTTAAACTATAGGGAATAGAACTTAATACACACACTATGAGCTGCCAGGGAAATTGTCTAAACATGAAGTAACAGACTCATGAATAAACATGGTAAGGGGCTTATCTAGACCTGGAAATTCTGTGAGGGTTATCATTTTCCTTGATTTGGAAGTTTATAGGTCAGTTAGGAATTTGCAACAATTCTTTGGGTGGTCTGATTTCAGACAAAAAGGCACATTCGATGCTGGCATTTTCTGATTTGTTTTTGTGTTTAGATAACATTGGTGGGTTAAACCATGCATGTGCACAGATAGATTTCCCTCAGAAGACTGGACTTACAAAATAATAATTTGAATTAACATTTGTTCTCTTTTGACCAAACATCAGTTGTGGTTTCTTGGTTAAATAAACTGTTGGTTACTTTAATACAAGATCAACAGAACATGGTGTGAATCCAAATGAATTTAACAAAATGAGCTATTTTGCATTTAAAATTATTGAAGGTATACTACAATTTGCAGTATATCAGTTTAGGCAATTGTGTACAGTATGTAATTCTGGGTTTAAGAAATCATGAAAATAAATAGTCCATTAAAAAAGAAACAGAAGCAAAAAAATAAACATCATTTGGAAAATGATGAGCATTAAATACAATGATCCCCAGGATATGACAACAGGTGGGAACCCTTTCTTTTCTAAGTCAGCCATTAGTAAAAAAATAAAATAAAATAAACATATATATATAATATGCATACAATTTCTATTATAAATTTTCTCAAGGTAGGAATTAGATATGGCTGAAGGCTGAAGATGACATAAATTCACACCAATTCAAAATTATAATCACAGTGAGCCTCTTACAGGTCTTCATTACTTATTCTATTCAAGTGCTTCTGAAAATACTAGCCTGGACCACATAAATTGACACATCTATTATACCAGTGTCTCTTTCAATTGCCTTCAAGTAGAGAAACATTTTTTACTTGGGGGCCAGACAATGCTGTTGGTTAAGTTCTGAAGGTGTGAAAATCTGAATGTTTGAGATGTTAGACATTCTTCTCCATGGTATGAGCAATGATTTATAAGGTACATACTAGGCTCCTATTGGGATGATAGATAAATTAAATTGTTTGGCACATTTTTATTTAAATTTCACAGCTACGTGTTAGGACAAATTCCCTATGGCCGTGTTTTAAGAAATTTTCATTGTATTTCTTATTTACACAGTTGGAACTAAAAGAAGGGATCTCAGCTAATTTTGAAAATGCAAGAAAATGTTAGGTCCAAGGCCTATTTAGAGTGGTCCTCTGAATGATCCTGGAGTAGCTGTGCTTGGCAACATCGGTTTAACTTTAGAGGGACATACTCATTTAAAATGTCCAGACAACAAATGACTTAAGCACAGTTCTGAGTCATATACCCTCTAAGAATCAACCAGTCATCAAAGAAGGGTTGATAGTCTGTTCTTCTCATCAGAAAAACACAAAAGGACTCTTCATGGGCTCAGCAACATGGAAATGCATCTGTAGAAAGCCAGTGCCTAAAATCCTATGTCAGAAATGCTCATCTATGCTTGTCCACAGGATGGCAGCCACAAAAATGCTCGCAGGACATGCAGTGTCCACGTGGGGACCTCTCCCACTGACTGGGCATGTCTAGTGGTGGTGGCTTCTTGACTTCTGAAAGATATGGTTCTCCTGACTCCCTATTCTAGTCTCAGCCTCTTAACCAAGCAGAATTGTTTAAATAAGATGGGAACACCACCACTATCATGATCTGTATCTGCTTTGGGGGACAGTGTTACTGCCATGGCTCCATCTCACCTCTCTAAAGCTCTCCGCCCTGTCCCATCATGTGTGCCCACATCATCTTGGCTTCCCCATGTGGGGCAGGGCCTCCAAAGCTGGCTCCCTTCCTCTGCAGGCTCAGGCTTTCAGAGACCCCTGTGTTTCAACTTGCAGGGCCGGAGAGAGACTGTGAGGACATTTGAGCCTGTTCCTCAACCCCAGGGAAGGCTTTACCAGTAGACATTTGGTGATCTCATTATGTTAAATACACCTGTGACCCTGTACAAAAGCTATGTGTCTTTTACTTTTTAAAGAATTAGTTTGTACAGATGAAGGCTAGAGGGGCATCTGGATTTTGGCTGTCTTTGTTTTCCTGTGTCTTCACTTTTCTCTTTGGGCTCATGCCCTCAAAAGCCACATGGGTCAGGCCCTCCCTGCCTCTCTCCGAGGCTTTACCAGCATCTTCCCACTCGCAGATGTTTCCATGATTACTATTCACATAACAACACCGCTTCTTTCAGAGTCCAAGACATGGAAATGAACCTTCAAATGCGTCTCTTCCTGAAGTGTTCCTTCAAGATAGTAAAGGTCTAAGTGAGTTATTATAACCCAAATGTGTTTCTTTACTTTGCCTCAGGCTAATCCTGTTTCCTGAAGCTGAGTATGAAGACACCTCACTGGTTCACAGTGGACCCTTGAATCCCAAAGCATATAGGAGCCCTGAAAATGCAGATCTCAAACTACCCTGTGGGCAGCAACTATACGCAGGTTGAAGGCTGCCAGTCACTGATTGAGGTTAGAACACACATTAATAAACTGACCCACAGGAACCACTCTAACAATTGCCTTTCTCTCTTTCTGAATGGATTTAAATAGGGTCCATTTTCAAAGACCACAGCTATGTAGAATCCTTAAACTTCTGCACACATGTTATATTTAAGGTTCTGTGAAGAACTGTCTCTTTTACTAGAATCCAATTAAGTCAAACAAGAGCTGAAATATGAGAAATAAAGAGGGAGGCTGGGCACGGTGGGTCACGCCTATAGTCCTACCACTCTGGGAGGCTGAGGCAGGTGGATTGCTTGAGTTCAGGAGTTCAAGACCAGCCTGACCAAGTGCAAGACCCCATCTCTACTAAAAATGAAAAATTGAGGCAAGAGGATGGTTTGAGCAGGAGTTTGAGGTTACTATGAGCTATGAAGCCATGGCACTCTACCAAAGGGTGACACAGTGAGACTCAAAGAAAGAAAGAAAAGAAAGAAGGAAGGAAGGAAGGAAGGAAGGAAGGAAGGAAGGAAGAAAAAAAGATAATCTATAGCTGTCCAGATGTAGGTGGATGGGGGAGGAAATACCCTGACAGCAAAGGTTCTGGGGCTTTGCTTGGGTATTTAACCCCCCAAGGGTTCTGGGGCTCAGAACACCTCCTTTCGGACACATATTTCTCTTTATATGAATTAAATCCATTTGAAAATGATCTCAAAGGGAGACCTGGATGGCAAAGAGGGAGAGAAATACCAGGAAGGGAGAGTGAAGGGTGCATGTGGAGGGCAGACATGTGGGCTCCACCTTGTTGAAGGGGCTACAGATTCCTGTGACCGAGCACGCTGAGGGCTCTCACAGCCCAGCTTTCCCCTCTCTTGGCGGTATTCATAGGTTGTTGTCCCACCAGGAGGAAGATGAGAGGGATGGGTCCCACTGTCCATCTCTACTGCTTCCCCCAGCAAACATGAAGGTTTTGGGCAGAGATTCTGTTTAGACACAAATGAGCAGTCACCAAAGGCAACAGGGAAGCAACAGCTCATCTTAATGTGTGACATCCGCACAAATCAGAAGCAGCCCAGCTCCAGGGTCTTGTTTAGCACACTCTCGGGCCCAATTTGAATTCAAAGAAGAGGTGATGCAATGGAAGATTTGGTTTAACTGGCATCCTCCAGGCAGCCCTTGGTAGATCTCAGAAGATCTCCGGAGCAGCCACAGTTTGTGACGCTAACAGCATGGGAACTCATGCAGCAGGAAAATCTGCAGCTGCCACGCTGGAGGAACCCAAATTCACGTCATAATTTGCCTTCCACCAACCATCAATTCTCTCCACACTATCAAGGAAATTTTAAAATGAAAGAAAACTTTGAATGAACAATACAAAAATAAGGGAGGGACAAGACCTGAAGGAAAATTTTCTAACGTTCTAGTCTGCCATCTATTTTCCACTGGCATGAAACAGGCACCAAGGAGGCAGAACGAAACTCCAGCCAGTAGTGCAGTTCCTGTGAGAAGACCTTTCTGGTATTGGGTGGTTTCTCTGGGTCCCAGGAATTTAAGACCTCTAGATAAACACGACAGGATGTTAGAGATGGGAAAACCCCCATCTTCGAAGCTGCAAGAGCTAGATCATCACTTTCCAACATTTTTGTAATAAAAAATACTATCATTTAAAGAAGTTTATTAATTTCCATGGATGGTCATATATTAGCTGTAAGCAATTGCTCAGGAAAGGGCTTTTTAAAATTTTTTTCTTTTTTTTCTTTTTAATCACCCAGCCCCAAATGTCAGGTAAAAAGGGCTTTTCAGCATACCAAAGACTACCGGTAAGTTGGCTGAAATAATTTCACAATAGAAAACTAAAAGTATAAAAGATTGCCTTTCCATCTGTAATTCAATCAGCATTCAAAAGAAAAAAAAATACTGAGTTCTTCATAATATGTAACTTTTTTACATGAGCATTACTGCACATGCTCTGGAGGTCCAGACAAACCTATATTTCCTGATATTATCACTTATGGCATCCTCCCTTCTGTTCATGGTGTTGTTTTGACATGAAAAGCTAGAATAAGGAAAGGCCACAGCTTTTCATCTAAACATGACCATTCCTGGGGCCAAGCAAATGGAAATTATAATCCCGCAAACATCTGCTTTCAAACTACCGAAACTTTAGCAGGAGCCAGGAATATACATTTAATCTGATGACTGACAGATTTTCTTTAATTTTTTTTTTCCTTTTGCCTAAAGAGCAATCCCGTGGGGTGACATCTGGATGGTGTGTTTCAGACTATTTTCTGCTGTGGCCACTGAGATGCTGCTTGTGCTGTGTGCCCTTTAATTTCTCAGATGACCTAATTATACATGTTCTCACTATGTCTCAGGAGGAAAGGAGTTGCTGATACTGTTAAAAGGCAAAATGCTAAATACGTTTTGGTGCATCTCCCACTCCAAAGCCTGACAACAGGCATCATTAAAATGGCACTTCTGGAATGTGACTTCCACTGTCAGGAGGGAACCCTTCCTACCACTTTAAAGAGAAAAGTCTGACTTCCACCAGCATGCTGGACCTTAAGGCTTACTATTTCCTCATCTGCGAGGTCTTAATTTCTGTGTATGTTTATTACCACCTACTTACTGGCCATTTAACCTTCTACCAGGTCTTATTACTTGCTGATGCCACATTGGTTTCCTGAGGTCACTGCAACAAATTACCACAAACTTAGTGACTCAAAACAATAGAAATTTATTCTCTCACAGTTCTGGAGGCCAGAAGTTTATAATCCGGAAGGAATCACAGCATCTCTGGGTGAGGATGGGTTCCTCGCCTGTCCAGTACTGGGCCCTGGCAGGCCGGGTTGGTGCCCACGGCACTCCCATTTCTGTGTTTGTGGTCACACTGCTGCCTCCTGTCTGCAAGTCTGTCTTGTGTGATTCATTCCATGGGGACACTTGGTGGATTTAGAGCCCATCAGATAACCCAAAATGGTCTCTTCTCAAGGTCCTTAAGTTAATAACATCTGCAGAGACTTCTTCACTAAGTAAGGTCACATACCCAAGTTTTGGGGATTAGGATGCAGGCAGATCTTTTGGGGATCCACCACCCAACCCACTGCAGCTGTCAAATTTAAAATGGCAATGGTTAGTAGCCTCTAGGCGGGTTTCTTAAATCTGCGATTTAAATGTAAATTGCACAGCTGTTATTTTTCCTCTAAAGCACCTCAAATAAATACTGTATCTTTTTAAAATATAAACTCTTGCATCAGTGAGATCCTTGGTTAAATGCATTCATCACTGTAATACGATTGATTTTCTCACTGTAAATCTAAGTTAATGTACAGGTTTGCTTCTGGTATTTATACATCACCAAAAGAACAGAACAGCCCTCAGCTGGCCTCTCTTTTTCCCTCTTTTGTTTGAGAAGACCCTCCAGATCCTCATGGTGGTCCATGGCAGTGAAAAATAATGAAGAGAAAGACCTGAGGAGGGTGACTTCATCCGTCATATCCTCACACCCCTCCCTCAGGAGCATAAATTCATTTGTTATATCCTCACGTGCCACTGAGCCCCTACTTGGTGCCCTGCATGTCTCCAGACGTTGGAAATAGAGGTGGCTGCCTACAGGGAGCATGGCCTGTGTGGCATGCAGGGCCCCACACTTAGACCCACACCTGTTGCCTTCTTAAAATTATTAACATTTTTTAAATGGAAGCCCTGCATTTTCGTTTTGCACTGGGTCCCACAAATGATGTAGCACATCCCACATGGAGCAGCCAGCACTATGAAGAAGGTCCTTTCAGGGTCCCTGGTGGGATGGCCCTACAGAACTCCAGGTATAAGCACCACGCTGAGCCCTTGGGGGCCAGGTCTAAGGTCAGCCAGTGGAGAATGTGGACTCACCGGTGCCATACTTCAATGGCATCACAGACTGACTCGCAGTTTCTGCTTTTGTCTTCTGTCAGAACTTCCTACTCACTGTTCATGTCAAGCCTCAGTTCTCAATTTCTGAGCATCTCCCAGGATAAAATAAGAATTTTCTAATTCGCTTTTTTTTTTAAATATAAAAGCTACTAGGATTAATGACCATCATAAACTAGCTCTCTAATGCAGGCATTTTTTCAGCATTTAGGAGGGGCAAGGAGCTTGGAATCATTGCCAACAGAAGCAATGTTTGGATAGAAAAATATGTTTCCAACTTAATCTTGGCTATATCTTTCAGAGAAGAATAAACTGTGTTGTGTTGCTACTTGGGGAAAGGCTACTCATTTGTCCCTCCTTTGTACCTCAGTGTGTATCTCAGTATTTTCATCACCGCGGCATGGCACATCAGAGGAATGAGATCTGGCTCCTTACATCTTCATGCTTCCAAGCAATCTACTTCTAACATACAACAAGCACGCATGCAAAAAAGTTTTTTAAAATGCATGCTACTCACAAAAGGAATAAACTCACAACTGAAGTGGCTGGTGGAAGTTTACACAGTTCAATTGATGATTTGTACCCCAAAGAAAAAGCTTTCAGTTCCATTTCCAAATTAGTCACACTGGCTAGACAGCCACTTACAACAGCATTGTGCCATTACCAGTGACTTTAATTACTGTTTGGCAGTCCTATCTACTTACACCAAATATTAATTAAATCCATCTGGCAGGGGGCATGAGGGAGTTGTCTCAACATATGTGGATTGAAAAACAGCAAATCATAATCTTTACTGTGGCTAATTTTCTCAGACCCTTCTTTCCTGAGGGCAGAAGGAGTGGATTGCATCATTAATTCTAAACATAATCCTAAAAAAAGAACTTATTTTCTCTGTTTTAGTGCCTCTTACTGGGATCAGCTCACTAATCAGTGGAAACCGTGTCTTTATCCTCCCACGATGTTGTAACTGCCTGGGCTTCCTAATGCATCTTCGGATCTCAGTTTATACTCAGAACCAGTGGGAAACATTTACAGAAACGCCACAAAACAAAGCAGCTCCTGTGATGTCAAGGACTTATGACTAAGGGAGGCGTCACGCATGGAATCGAGTGTGCCATTACCCTCACTCCCATGAACCTGTCTTTGAGGACGATCCAGGACAGCAGGAAGACAAAAGCTTTGTTACAGCAGAAGAGAGCAGAGACGTCCGTGGCTGTCAGCTTCTTCAAAGCCAGCAAATATAGATAATTAGTCAAAGTCCATAGGATAGAAAAAGGAGCAGTTCTTTTAAGAAAGAGCTTCAGTGTCAGACCATCTTCACCAAAAATCCGACTACATTCCCTAGGAAAGGAAAAAGAAGTTAATATCCAGGTACTAATAGGGATACATCTTGTCTAAGTCATCAGCCATTTTCAAAACCTATCATTCATCATGGAATATATTGAGCCCAGTCCTGCCACCTCCATGCTTCAGGGAGACACGGGGTTCTGGACATGAGCCCCCCACACAGAGCTAAGCCTCTTCTCACATCACAAGGGCAGCCGTTCTGCTGTTTCTGGACATGCTCAGAAAAACCTGACAAGATACAGAAATGGGCAGCTGCTGAGATGACCAGCTCTTGGAAGAAGGAGACGACTCTTTCCCCCCAGGGGAGGAGGTAGGGTCAAGCTGGCTGTAGTCCTGGGAACAGACTGCAAACAACTCACAGGCTTTTGTGGGACAGGTGTCTGCCAATGTCTGGGAAGCCACACACATCTTGGGATTTTGTTATTTCTATAATACTATTTTTTCTGTCTAATATATCTGCCCAATCATCTAATTTCTTTTCTTGCTATCACTTTGAAGGCAGAAACATGATAACCCCAAAATAGTGAAAACTAAATAGGAAACTCA
Organism: Galago senegalensis; assembly: GCA_963575145.1. NCBI lineage: Eukaryota > Metazoa > Chordata > Mammalia > Primates > Galagidae > Galago > Galago senegalensis. The sequence continues at coordinate 2,406 of CAUYTI010111727.1, read as the reverse complement.
GGTTGTATTTATACATAAAAAATTTGGCAATTTTGGAGGAATTGTCTGAATTTAGTGTGTGAAAATGGCCACTTCAGTTAAGTCTTTGGTTTGTTTTATTTCCAGTTGAATTGGCTATTTAGCCCAAGGGGCCATTTTAATAAAAAATGCTCCCACTAGTGCTCCCAGTGACAAGTGCAGGCAATAATGGAAGTGACAGTGACAGTGCCTGCATGACTGTGGACTAAAAACAGATTTAGTATTGGGGGAACTGAGCTCTCTTTTTTCTCAGTTGTTCATGAACATTTAAGTACTTACCAGACAACTATCACGTGCCAGGCATTGGGTTTTCAAAAGTAGTGTCAGTAATCTTGTTCAAAGTAAGAAGTTATTAATATTTGCACGTTTACAGTGTTTGTAATGAATCCATTTCCATGACTGTGGCAGTGCTAGTACTACTTTCTTTTCCAGTTTTTGCTGGAGAGAAACCACTGTGCCTCAAAGTACTCCAAGTCTGATAAATTCTGGCCAATGTTTGTCTCACATACTAGAAGCAACTTGCCCCACTGAAGGCCCAGATGGAGGCAGGGTGTGATGAAGCCCCAGACTCAGGCAGCGTGGCCTCACACGCCAACCTTCCTGCTAAATGTTGCCTTCAAGTAGTTGTGTGTGCTGGGAGTGTTGGGACTGTGATTCCAGGGAGGCTGAAACGAGCACTACACACAAAAGCTTGTATAGAAACCTGTTTACTTGCAAGTGGGAGACAACCAAAACCAAAGGGTTTTCACAACACAAAAATGAGACTTCCCCAAAGTAAATCTTAACTTTGAAGACACAAAACTTCAAGGAAGGGATTAAAGAACCTAAAGTCTTCTGCAAAGTAAACGGAATTATACTTGCTATTTAGGTGCTAAGAAAAAGTGAAACTGAAAAAAATAAATAAATTTTTAAGTGGGTTTCTCTTTGAGACGTTGAGATCCAAATTTCCAGACAAGAGGCATTGACAGGTGGCAAAGCTTGAAATGAAACTTAGAAGTTGAGGCATACCGTTAATTATGTTCCTCATTATACAATAGCTACTACCTGTTAAATCCTTTCCGTATGTCAAACAGCATCATAAGCACGTTCAGAGATGCCTGACCTAGGCAAATGTATCTTTGGCTCCAATTCCATACTTTATAGAGATTTTTTTTCCCTAAGAAAAAACACCCTTATTTATACTGTGGTATGTCATTTTTTCTTCCTAAAATTCAAATTCACCTGAGGCCATTGAATACTCTTGGTAATATATAAATAGAATTATTAAATAATTCTATAAATAATTATTAAATAATTAAATAAGTAGTCAAAAACTACTTCCAAATAGATAACCCTCACCATCTAGATCTGATACTTTGTTGATAATTCTCCTGATGTTAGTGATAAGAGAGAAACTTTTATCTATACCATTCAAGAGAAAACAGTCAGAGGTCACAGCTCCGTGGAACGAGTCCCATCTCCCGTCTTACTCACTAACTCTACTTTTATATCATTCTAGAGAAAATAGTCAGAGGCCGCAGCTCTGTGGGACGAGTCCTATCTCCCATCTTATTCACTAACTGTATTTTTCTCTCGTTCCGCCACAAGAACTTTGGGAGTAACGTCTTGGCATACAGTGCTAATGAGTCTGCAGGGAAGAAAAGATCAAGGATCTAAGAACTTTCTGACAATTTTTACCTCTCCTATGGAGAGGGCCACTGGAGAATGAATATTTCCTTCAAAGACAGTGTTTTCTTCTTGACAATAAAAACCTTTTGATTCTACTTCAGAAATGGCCACCGTCACTCTGCACATACCAACAGGTGAAGATGTCTTGGCAAATCACAGATTTTGTAAAGTTCAGAGTGAGTCTGACATGAAAGATATAGAAAAGGTGAAGCTCATTCCCCAAAGCAGCAGACTCTTCTTGTAAATCACTGTCCAATCAAAATGGCTTGTCTTGCTTTGAAGTATTCTTAAGGTACTCATTTTTATACTAAACTTTATATTGTTTTTAATCAATATTAGCATCTAAAGTATAGAAGCATTCAAGTAGAACACACAAACTATATGGGTTCAGACAAGCATTTCCAAACAGGGACAGTTTTGGTCCTGTGCTCATGTTCCCCTGTGATGATTTATTAAACACTGTCATTAGAAAAAAACTTGTGGCTCGGTGCCTGTGGCTCAAGCGGCTAAGGCGCCAGCCACGTACACCTAATGTGGCGGGTTGGAATCCCCAGCCCGGGCCCACCAAACAACAATGATGGCTGCAACCAAAAAATAGCCGGGCATTGTGGTGGGTGCCTGTGGTCCCAGCTACTTGGGAGGCGGAGGCAAGAGACTTGCTTGAGCCCAGGAGTTGGAGGTTGCTGTGAGCTGTAATGCCACGGCACTCTACCCAGGGTG